>JACVVK020000384.1:612500-645575 GCA_018292915.2 Batillaria attramentaria | reverse complement strand
CTGATGCTGCGTAGTTTCACGAACATTGGACTCTCTACACGTTCAGATCAATTTTCTTTGTCTCACTCTACCACTCTCCCTCCTCTGTGTGTGTGTGTGTGTGTGTGTGTGTGTGTGTGTGTGTGTGTGTGTGTGTGTGTGTGTGTGTGTGTGTGCGTGTGTGTGTGTGGTGTGTGTGTGTGTGTGTGTGTGCTGATAATGATGATGATGCATCTTGTATGTTTATTAGTGTAGCAAGGACAGATAGTAAGAGAGACCTGTGCGTCTATTATCTCATCCTTGAAATATAAAGTTTCAGTCAGTCCGTCAGTCCCCCACCCCACCCCACCCCCTTCGGCGACCCCTTCTTTCCCTCATCTCACCTCATCCCACTTTCCCCCAGCCTCGTTCCGTCCCGACAAGATCGAAATAAGTGGGCCTAGGATTTAACAGCCAGGAAATCATTATCCTGATTCTCTGTGTGCATTTTTCTGTGTTTCCGCTTTTTTAAACGATCATTTCCTTTCTGAACGAAAAAAATCGATGGTCTGGTGTCCTGTGGCTCTGGTTGTTGCGGCATGAAAAGCATTGCGGTTCTATGGGTTGCCATAAACACTTGAGTTTCTGAAATGGCATTTAAAGAATTCAGTTGTTCACAGGGGATTTGGTCTAGCGGTTAAGGCATCCGACTTCGGATCCTGAGCTGCATGGTTCGAGTCCCTTGTGGGCAGGAATATGGTTGGAATTTTCCATACCAAATCGAGTCAAATCCATTTGCAGACTCGTTTACGGTGCCTGTCTCGCCTTCGTGTACACACGCACGCACAAATATCAATTGTACATGCTAAAAATCCCACGTTCATCTTTCGAAGAAGAGTAGGCTGTGGCCGGTGGCGTGGTAAAACAGAAATACTGTCGCACGCACCAGTGTGAATAGCAGGGTGAAGGTTTGCACATAAAGTAGCGCTTAGCGGCAGCAGGCTTTCACCGCTTCGTCCTCCAGGCCTGCGGCGCCACGAGCATCTCAGTAGAGATGGATACGTGCGCCGAGAAGTCTACCATACCATACCATACCATACGTCAAGTCACTCATGCTCCCCCTTTCGCCCTGTTCTATTTATCAGTCTCCACTCCCCACCACCGACCAGTGCCCTCACCTGAAAAGACAACAACAACAAATCAAGCACAAAACACACACACACACACATACATACATACATACATACATACACACATACATACATACATACACACACATACATACACACATACATACATACATACACACATACAAATAAACGACAGATTTGTGCGGGTTTGGGTGTGCCCGTTTCCGTATCAGCGAGCAAAACTCATTCCTTTTATTGAAATGACTTCCGATACTGATATTAATGGTTTTTAGCGATGTTTAGGTGTACATTGTAAGCGCCCAGTGTGTCAGACTAACGAATGACATTGTCACCATAGTTACAGGGACCTAATTGGATTTCAGACAATTCCATTATAAGGGGATTACAACGACATCCCGTGAAAAAAAAAAAAAATCAAAGGATCAGAAAATGTTCTTCAGGCTGTAATTCGTACGCTGACAGTAGAGGGGTGAAATGCGTCGTTGATTTCTTTAGACCTCTGAAACCACACATTTTGTATAATAATAATAATAATGAGTATTGTATAGGCGCTTTACCCAATTTCATTGATTGATGAGACTTTGTAGCCGATTCTATGTGGAATGGGAAGCCAGTGAAGACTTTGCAGGAGCTGGGTTGTGTGATCAGATCTTGAAGCTCTACAAATCAGACGGGCAGCACTGTTCTGCACTTTCTGAAGACGATCCAGCAGAGCCTTTGGTGCACCACACCACAAGGAGTTACAATAATCAATTCTTGATAGCACCAGAGAACAAAACAAGTGTTTTTTTTGTGGCTTCTAAAGACAGTGGCGGACAGAGCCGATGCGTCGAAGTTCAAGGGGGAGCCGGGGTGGTCGAATGGTAGAGCGTTGGACTTCTAATGCTCGGGTCGTGAGTTCGATCCCGGCCGGCTGGGGCCAAATATTTGTGCTGGCTTTTTCATCGTTGCCCCGTCTTTGATATCACCCTTATGTGGTGGAAAAGGACGTTAAACCCCCAAACACCCACCCACCCCCTCGAAGTTCAAGGTAAGCTGTTCTGCAGACGTTGTTGACACGTTGCTGCATGGACAGAGAACTTTCCAAGGTGACCTCCGAGATTCCTGACAGACGGGGAGAAGGTCATATGTGTACCATTGATACACATGGATGTTGGTAGGTCAGAGTGTGTGGCTCTGTATGAGACAGCAAGCATTGCTTCTGTCTTGTCGTCGTTCAGCTGTAGTTTGTTGAACTGCATAAACAGTCACGTGGTGCGAAGGGTCAGCTCAGCTATTTATATTTCGGAATTTAGAATTGCATTTATTTTTCAAGTTGGTGGGCTGAACATCTCCAAATCAGAGAGAGAGAGAGAGAGAGAGAGAGGGGGGGGGGGAGGGGGCGGAGCACCTGGAGAGAACCCCGAGCAAAGGTGCGTTTCACTGACCAGTACACACACACACACACACACACACACACACACACACACACACACACACACACACACACACACACACACACACACACACACACACACACACACAGCACACAGCCACTACAACACACACAACACACACCCCCCGCTCAGCTCAGTATTACGGCGCTGGAACGACAAGTCAAGCCAAGTTTAGTTACTCCAACCGTCTGGGGGCAGAGGGAAACAAAAGCAAAAAGCAGAGACAAAAACCAGACCAAAATAGCTGAAAACAACAAACAACAACATCAACAACAGAGTGACAAAAGAAGGTAATTATTCTTTTTGCAGGCATTACAAAAGTGAGTTGTTATTGTTGTTGTCGTTCGTCTCTTAGTCGGGGAGCCGGGATAGCCGAATGGTAGAGCGTTGGACTCTCAATGCTCGGGTCGTGAGTTCGAATCCTGGCCGGGGCCAAATATTTGTGCTGGCCTTTTTCTCGTCGCCCCGTCTTAGATATCACCCTTACGTGGTGGAAAAGGACGTTAAACTCCAAACACCCACCCCCATCCTCGTCTCCTCGGTCACACTGGAAGTTCAGTTCTGAGCATGAAGTTTGTTTTTCTCTCCAGCTCCCGCTGAGGGCCGTACAGTTTGGTGTGTAGAGGCGTTTCCGATGGCCACAGAAGTGAGGGTATGTGGGTGGGTGTTTGGGGGTTTAACGTCCTTTTCCACCACATAAGGGTGATATCAAAGACGGGGCAACGATGAAAAAGCCAGCACAAATATTTGGCCCCAGCCGGGATCGAGCTCACGACCCGAGCATTAGAAGGCCAACGCTCTACCATTCGACCACCCCGGCTCCCCGGCCACTGAAGTGAGTGAGAAGCGGTATAGTATACACCAACCGAGACCGCCTCATTGTTTTATTGTACTATTACCGTGACGAGCATGTGCAGTAGGTAGGAGAAGAAATCAATGTGCGTAATGTGTATACGTGTCAAAGCCGACTGCTTCCGTTTATGTATCCACATTTTGATCAGTAGCGCGTGTCATAACCTTATTATACTCCTGTTTCATGTCCACATGTCTTTTGATCCAAAACCTTTCATTTCTTTTACAGTTGTTTGGTATTGAATTTGGATTTAGCTGAGGTTGTTGGTCCGAGATCGTTAAGAGATTAATACAGAGAGAAAAAAGTTTCCGTTATTTCCGATCTCCTGACCGAGCTAATCTTTTCTCCCCCCCCCCCCCCCACAAAAAAAAAACAAAAAAAAACAACAACAAACAAACAAAAACCAACAACAACAACAACCCCCCCCAAAAAAAAAACAAAAACAAAAAAAACACACACACAAAAAAAACCACAAAACACACAACAACAACAACAACAACAAAAACAAAAAAACCCCATTAACAACAACAAACAAAAAACAAACAAACCACCATCCGCAGACGCAAGGGACATCACCAGTGGCATGTATTACCTCCCTTAGCCCCTGTATGTCCTGGATGGGCAGATTAGATCTGTATGATTACAGCATAATGGAGCGTAAAATTAAGGGTAATTCCACGGGGGCGCGGGGGGGGGGGGGGAGAAATTAAGCTTTCACGGCAACGACAATAGTTTCCTACGGGCTGTTTTTACTGAACATTGAATAATTCTCCCTAAGCCATCTTGGAAGTGGGAGTGAAGTTATATTAACTTTGATTCAGAAAGACCATTATTCTACATCAGAGATTGTCGCGTCTCTCTTTTTACACACCCTCCCAAATACACATTTCCTGTTTTAATGCCTTTCATATGCTTTCCGCTTCCGTCATCTTTACTGACCTGCACGGGGGGGATACATACCCAAGTATGAGAGGGTAGGATCGATCAAACATCGGTCGAATCACACCGACGTTGGAGAAGGTCGTGGTGTTTTGATGAATGCTAGTCACCGTTGCGAGCCATTTCCGATCGGATTTTTTTTTTAAAAAACAAACTCAATTGTCTTTCTGTGGTTCCGGCGGGCCTTTTGCTGCTGTGGCGAGGGGAAATTGGATGGTGGGCCCCACAAAGAAAAATCGTTATATCACCTGCCGACGCCTGTCGCGCATGATGGGCTGGCGTCTGCTTTTGTGCCTTCTGTGTCAAGCGTCACGTGGTGTAAGCTGCGACCGAAACATACATGTGCAGTAACATTTGATGTCACCCGTCGCGTAGGAATGAACAAAGATGTGGCGTGAAAGGGCTTGGTGAAGTTGTACGCGTACAGAACTTTCGCTTCGACAGTCTGTGAGCTTGGACGGTGTGAGTTTTAGTCGCCATGCAATTTTTATTCTCTGATTCTCTCAATCACTTTCTGTTTTACATACGATTTGATTTTGAAACATACAGTTCTAAGTATCTCGCTCATGTGAACAGAATTCAAGTCATGTTTTTTTTTGTTTTTGTTTTTTTGGTAAGATATTTGTTTTTTTCTACAGGGCACTGAGAGTTTGCATGGATTCTAACTCTTGGGGCTGATTTACGATGATAATACATATAAATCACTCTATTTCGAGTGATATTTATATGTTCTTGTAGGCTGAAAAATTCTTGTGTATTCTTACAGTTTGAAACATTCTTTTGAGATAATGATTGAATTAGTACATCATCATGTGTCAAGCCAAAAGCTGTTGAAGGTTCACTCATTTTTCACACAGTTTTCGCCAATATTAGGATATTACTGCGAGTGAGCCAGAATTTTTTTTTATTTTTTTTTTTTTACATAAGTCTCATCCTTTTTAATTTTTTTTAATCAACTTCCAGTTTGAAATCTTGTAATGTTTTGGTAAAAACAGCTGATTTTGGCGGTGAATTCGTCACCTTTTATTTTTTCCTATTCTTGTGTGTGTGTGTGTGTGTGTGTGTGTGTGTGTGTGTGTGTGTGTGTGTGTGTGTGTGTGTGTGTGTGTGTGTGTGTGTGTGTGTGTGTGCGTGTTGCTACTTTATTATCCCTTTCGGGAAAGTCGGACTGCTTCCCCCGGGGGAAGTGCGTCGCCGCGGTGCAGCGTCACCCAATACCTATCCTATATTTGTTACAATTTTGCTGGGGCAGGAAAGCCGGATTACCCGGAAAGAAACCCCCGATGAGCAGCCCGGTAGCCAGGAAAAACCGGTATCACATATCACAAGCTCGACCTGGGATCGAACTGAACCCACGCTTCATCGCCATGACATTGGTGACGGCCGTTCAGTAACGCAGCGGCTAAATCCGACGCGCTACCTATTAGACCACCGATCACCCCTTTAATGCTGAATCGTTGTAGAAACAGTTTAGCTGGATAAGGGTTGCATCATTCTTGCAGTTCCACATCCTTTTCCGTTTGTTAAAGCTGTTTCCAACCCTTTGTCATACTTTGTGTACTTGAATTCACATTACTCCAAACAGATTTTTTGTATACCCTCAATACCATTTGCGCAGATCTCTTTTTGGTTTAGGCTTGTCCTCCACGTTTCAGTTTCCGAGGTTGAAACGAGATACCTTTCACGGTAACTGGCGGTTCACCAGAATGCATGGGATTTCTGGCGCTGACAAACTCTCCCTGTTGTGAATTTTCGTTTTCTTTCCACTATTGTTTTCTGTTTACTTTGTTTTATGTCGTAGTTTAGCAGCGACAAATTATGAACTGGCATCTGTAAAAAAACAACAACCATCTACCGTTGGAAAATACAGTCTCTCTCTCTCTCTCTCTCTCTCTCTCTCTCTCTCTCTCTCTCTCTCTCTCTCTCGTGTGTGTGTTTTATTTCGTACTTTAGCAACGACAAATAATAAACTGGTACCTGTACCACAATTTCTACCGTTGAAAAAAAACATTTCAATGTCCCTGATATAGATAAATGAAACGACATTTTCTCGTTATATTTTTGTTTATATTTCTAATCTATTTAGCGTTTGTTGTGATGTGTTTTGTCTGTGTGAGTTGCTTTTCAATCTTGACCGGATGAGTGTGGGATGTTATTTGTATTTGTCTGTACTTCAACTGTTTGTGTCATTTTAATTTATTATCAACGAGAGGCAAGCCAAATTATTCTTGTATATTTTTTTACGAAAAGGCAAATACATTATCTCATCTTATGATATTCATATATTCTTTCCAACTATTGACATGAATTTGCATGGACTGTCGATTTCGACGTAAGTGAACTTTTTTTGTTTGTCAAAAGGACATGAAAAGTCAGCGTAAATTATACTCCCCGAGAGCTTCGTGACGAAGACGTTCACGTTCATCTCGTAAAATTTATTGACGGGTACCGACAAACCCTTCAAGAGACAGTATGGAAAAAAACTGTCGTCAAAAATTATTCCAGAATAGTTACAGTCCTTTGTTTATTTGACAAGACGAGAGGGACAGAGAGTTTGAGACACGAGAAAGAGAGAGAGAGAGAGAGAGAGAGAGAGAGAGAGAGAGAGATTGACTGACTGACTGAAACGTTTATTTCAGGATAAAGACTTGTAGGCATGGTCTGCCTATCTTACAAGCTGTCCTGCTAATCTAGAAGCACTAAAAAATAAAGGCTAACATGACAAAATAGTATACCTGGCACAAAAGGAGTAAATCTAATAGTGAAATAGAAAGAAAGGAAAAATTAAACATGCAAAGATACAAAGAAGTGCAAGAAGTTCTAAGGAAACACATCGGGAAATAGGTGAGGATGGGTGGGTGTTTGGGGGTTTAACGTCTTTTTCCACCACATAAGGTGATATCAAAGTCGGGGCAACGATGAAAAGGCCAGCACACATATTTGGCTCCAGCCGGTATCGAACTCACGACCCGAGCATTAGAAGTCCATAGCTCTACCATTCGACCACCCCGGCTCCCCCGGGAAATAGGTGAAGAAGTAGACAGCATGGTGTTTGAAATTGTAGTATATGACACAACCTGTAAAAAGATAGCATGTCATAGTGCCATCTGATAACGAGTAAATTAGCATGGTTCAGATAATTATTGTTCGTGGACCTATGGCTGACGTAAGTATCTGAGAAGTTGAGTTTTAAATGAATGAGGCTTTGGGGTATATTTTAAGTATGCTGGCAACTTGTTCCAAGAAAGTGACCCAGAGAATGAGAGGCTTGTTTTTAAAATGTCCACAGAGAGAGAGAGAGAGAGAGAGAGAGAGGTGAAGATGATTTTTTTCTTCTTCTTCTTTTAGGGTCTTAGGCTCATTATTTTTAGTATTGTTTTAAGCAATTTATTAATCAGCATCGTTTTATAGTATATTCTTTATCAATGAATGCTCAGAAGGCTGCAAGATGAATATCATTTTAAGGACAATAAATAAATATTGCATTGATTTACAGAAATATTGATTTGGCTTTTCTTAACAAGCCGAGAAGAACTGAACAGACAAGAAAGCACTGTCGGTCACGAAACTAGTTTGTCATTTATAATAAATATTTTTTCTCTGCGATAGGCGTACGAAAGTGGCTCCATAATAAGTCACCGCCGAAAGTCTTTGACGACTGCATCCCCAAAAGCACCGTAACAGATGTGTTGAAACTGTCAGTTCACCGTGAATTGTACGGAGCGCAGACAGTGGAAGTGCCGACATGATGGCGTCGACGGAGCGAAACCGAACTGTGAACAGCCTCGTGAAGGGTGTGATATTCTTCATTGTTGTGACTGCCATCCACTCCCTCATCATTCCAGACAAGCGTGAGTCTAGAAATGTGGTTAAGGGTGTGATACTGCTCATTGTTTAGACTGTCATACACTCAGTCACCATTTAGGACAAAAGTGAGTCTAGACGTCTGGTAAAGGGTGTGATATTGCTCATTGTTTAGACTGTCATACACTCCGTCACCATTTAGGACAAAAGTGAGTCTAGAGGTCTGGTAAAGTGTGTGATATTGCTCATTGTTCTGCCTGCTCGCGTCCACTCCCTCACCACTAGAGTCAAGCGTTAGTATAGAAGTCGGGTAAAAGGTGTGATATTCGTCATTGTTCTGACTGCCACCCACTCCCTCCCCATTCCAGACAAATATAAGTATTAAAAGACATTCAAACGTCACTTGACCTTACAAATGCAAAATAAAATTGCATAGAGCTTTCTTTATCCAAACTGTGATCATTTTATGCATTAGCAAAACATCTCAATTTTGTAGACGGAAAAATCGTCAGTATTATTATTATTTTATGCCAATAGTACAATCAGACAACACACTGCGGCTGGTGTACTACGCAAAGAAAGGGACCTTTTATGAAGCTGATCGTCTGTGTCGTCACCATGGAGGATTCCTGGTTCTCGTCGACAGCCAGGAGATGGTGGAGACCATGCAGTCATTCGAGGCAGCAATTGGAAGGTGAGTAAAAGGATCTGTCGAAGGACATACTTGTACCATTAATAATAGTAACAATAATAATAATGATACTCATAATCATAATAATGATAATAATAATAATAATAATAATAATTCTATAGGCGCTTTACCCAATTTCATGAATCGACTCAAAGCGCCGCGAACTGAACCCAACACGCACGCTCACGTAAATCACACACATTCTCTCACACACTGAACATAAACACATTACCATCACGTGGTGCAAAGGGTCAGCTCAGCTGTTTAAATTCCGGAATTTAGAATTGCATTTATTTTTAGAATTTGGTGGGCTGAACATTTCCAAAGCAGAGGGGGAGGAAGCCGGAGTACCCGGGGGAGAACCCCCGACGATCGGCCCGAATGAACGGTGCCACATACGAGAAGGAAAAAATTCTTTGCCCCCGAGTGGGACTCGAACCCCTGACCTCTCGCATTGATGACAAGTCGCTTAGCTACTAGACCACCAACCGCCCCATTAATGTTAATACCCATAGCATCTATATGATCAATTACCATTGTCTCTTAACTCTCAACAGTTTTTGCCTTCCACGTTACTTTTTTGGATATTTTTCTTCAAGTCACGTTTATACATTTACCATTTTCGGTCATGTTGCAAATCAACCGGCTGAGATATGATAGCACTTTAATATGATACATGTACTTAAATTTTGGCATACTTCTGCTTCAGTAGTGCTTGAGGTAAGCATGGCGACCTTTCACTTTGTTGCGAAAAATATATTTTTCTGCGTCACAAACTTGTTTTTTTTTCCGCATGTACGTTATAGACATCATTATTTTAACGAAGTACAGGCAAAAAAACACTTTTAATTGGAAATATTTCATTACAGTCAGCTCTTGTATGCATCGATCACGGGTGATCGACATTCAAGGGAAAGAACTGCTGAGAGTTAAATCACGAGCGAAAGCTATGATTAGTAGCAAAGCTGTTTGTTTGTGTGTTTGTTTGTTTGTTGTTGTTTTTTTTTTTTTTTGGTATCGTGAGGAGGGGGGAGGGGAGGGGGACCAAGACAGTTTTTGAATCCGAATTCAAACCTTCCTTTTTTCCTTGTGGTAGGTTACCATGGCAGCCTGCAAATAGCAAAATATCGTCTCGATGTTGATTGGTTATAAATATCCCTTATTTGGAGGTCTGACGTCTTGCACGAATACCTTTGGCCTCTGTAGCGTCAGACTACCCTTGATCTATGCGCCGAAGGCAACAGTGATGTTAGTCATGATGTCCCTCTCCTGTAATCGAGGATCATGGGTCCAACCAAAGGAAAAAAACAAACAAACAAACAAACAAACAAACAAACAACAACAACAACAACAAAACAACAACACAATATCTCTGTGGTGGGTGGACCAATATTTATATAATGATAGGACACAAATGACGCTGAATAACGCTCCATGAAAATATACACTTTAGCCCTAAAAGCTACAGTGCGTGCGTGTGTCAGTGGAGAATGTCCCACGCTAACGCTGACTACAAGGTGAGGTTCGCCGTGCGCCATAGGGGATCCCATTCTAACTTCAACCAAGCTCAGCTAGTAAAAATCATCGTACAGCTTAGGTAGGCTGCCATTTTTCTTACATTAGCCTGACGTTTTTCTGTGCTTAGCCACCACGCAAAAGATCTAGCCCCCAAAAAGTTTGTTCGCTTGGATCCCTAACCCAGGATGTGACTTCCCAATCACACATGGGTCACCGGAACTTCAGTGATGATGTGTATTATGGTTTTGTTTCTCATTTTTATAGTGTTAACATGTAACTCATACGGTAATTTTGTTTTTCCTGCTTCTTCCACTTTTTATTGTTTGGCCTCGATGGCAGAACGACGGGGGGAAAAAAAAACCCAAAGGTGGAAATTCGCCTAGAACAGCGGGACCGAAAAAATACTCATGCCTGTATAATCAAAAAGTAGCCCGATTCTGCGCTTATGCACACCGTACTATCTTTTGGTCACGGGTTAGGCTGCCTAATCTCGGACTAACTTGCTAGTCTCTGCCCATGCATTAGACCCAGCACTACAGTTCGTTCATAAGATCTGAGCGTCCGTTACTTGTGGAGACCACACCGGGACGGCTTAACTGGAAGATACTTTGTCACTTACGCGTGTCACTGAATTTTGCTTGCAGTATTTCGGACCCTTTCACGCGAATGATTCGAAACAATAGTACTGAACAGCTGGTTGCTTACGACGACACGTGCCAGCCAGTGGACACTACCTCGTGGAGCAACTGGGAGAGTGACGGGGACAAGACGTTCGACGCAGCCAAGCAGTGCTTCCGAACCAAGACCGGAGACTTCACGATAAAAAGAGAGGACTGCGGCACAGATCATGAGTTCGTGTGCGAGTACAGGGGTGCGTTGAAAATGGCGAACACGCTTTCCTGCATAAGACATAAGACATAAGACGTGAGACATAAGACATTTATTAAATTTCCAAAAAGAGGAACATTGCTTTGTGGTCTCTCATAAAAACATATAACATGCCAAACACTCACTCATACGGCCATGCACACCCATTCCATCTATTTACATGCTCGCAGACTCGTACCTAAAAAATCTATCACAATGTTGCAGCACTATACATAAATTACAACACTACGCCCCACCTCCCTTCACATCACAGCAGCAGCACAACAGCAGAGGTGCACATAACTCTATCACAGTCAACGCCAGCTGACACCCGGCAAGAAACAACACGTCTAATTAGAATTTAAGATATCACCATCAGCATCAACAAGCCTACCACACAATCCTCCCCCCCCCCCCACACACACACACAACCCTACATCTGCTTATTCATCAGCCTAATAGACATTGGTACAAAGCTATTCATTGTTTTAAGTTTCTTGGCAGTAAAGGCTCTAAGCCGTCGGCCTGATGGTAATTTCTGATAATACTGTCGCTGTTGGTGATTTTCAGACTGTTTTGGGGCCCAGCGGAATGTAGTATTTTACATTTACGTCCGCCCCAGCCTCAAAATTAAGGCGCATCTTAATTGAGCCCGTAAAAGTCAGAAGAACCGCAAAGAGCGAAGAAAAATCCTTCGCCCGAACCATTTTTGGGGTTTCGCGTACAGATTTTGGACAGTTCGACCTTCGCTCGACATGCAGTGCGAGGAACTGCGAACAACTGCTGACAAATGCTACAGGTGATGTAAGAAGGCGGAATATCTGTAATAACGGCGTTTTTGCTTCGCATGCTAATGCCGTCTGCTAACTTGGCGGTGCGCGCCAGCCTGGCTCGCGTCGTCACATGGCGAGTACCGAGTTAAAGTTCTAGTCGCTGATATTTCAGGCATCTAGATAACTTTCATAATAATAATAATAATAATAATAATACATTTGCAGAGCGCGGAGTTCTGCTTCGAAAAACACTCAATGCACTTTTGGTCACCCATACACACAACATTCACACGCACACGTTCATACACATCAATACAGGCGGTGGAGTTTAAACTTAAAGATTAAAAGCTAGTTTGAAAAGATGTGTTTTGAGTTCTGCTTTAAACTGTAGGAGGGAAGGGATGTTTCTCAGAGAAGATGGCAAGTAGTTCCAAATGTGGGGGGCACAATAACTGAAAGAACGTTGGCCAAATGTTTTGAGGCTGACCCGGGGGACCTTAAGTAGCTTTTCTGAGGATGAGCGGAGAGTGCGGGATGTTTCGTACGTGGTGAGCTTATCAGAAAGGTACTGGGGAAGTGATTGGTCATGGCTCACTTGCATCACACTGATTACTGAGGTAGTGAAGAGTTTTAATTTTGTTCCTGAAATTGATGCAAAACGGCCGCGACGTTGTTTCTTCCGTGTGCTAGTGACCGTCTGCTACGCCGGTGTACCGGCTCGTAACTGTCTGTCGGTTCAATGGTTTCGTTGGTGATTGTTTCGGTTTTTAATGCAATTCATGGCGCAGTTGGGTCACATCGGTTAGTTCAGATAGTGCACTTTTGAGTGCGTAAAGTCGTGTTGTCGTGTAACTCGATTTCCCTCAAAAGCTACAGTTGCTACGAGACACACTTCACTGGTAAGCTCACAATCGGCGCCATTGCTATTTTCCTTCGGTCACGTGTCACGAATGTTCGGCGCCTAGTTAGTACGTAGAGGCCACGCCGAAGAAAGCCGAAGAATTTCGCTTGTGTTCGCCGAACACTTGTTCGGACTCGATTAAAGACGCGCCTTTAAAGTGTATTGCTCGTCCATGCCCTCCCTGTGCTTTAGGCAAACCGATAGATTTTATAGTGCGTTTGTGATAAAATAAAAACCCCGTTTAATGGCCGGAGAGGACCCTATTTCAGTCTGCAGCCCGTCCAGGGGTGGTGAGCGCTAGCCAGTCAGATAGCGCTTGGCGAAATCCTTCGCGATTCTTCGGAGTTCCTCGCATTGCATGTCGAGCGAAGAGCGAATTGACCAAAATCTCCTCGCGAACCCTAAAAATCATTCGGGCGAAGGATTTTCCTTCGCTTTTCGCGATTCTTCGGACTTCTTCGTCGCCAATTAAGACGCGAATTTACGTCCTCCCTCTCTCGCTGGCGGCACGCCATTACGTAACAGCACAGCCTTGGTCCAACGGCTTCTACCCGGCTGGCGCCAAATATTTGTGCTGGCTTGTTCATCGTTGCCCTGTCTTTGATATCACCCTATGTGGTGGAAAAGGACGTTAAACCCCCAAACACCCACCCACCCAACGGCTTCTAGCAGAGGGGCGGCAGCCAGTAGCTGCGCCGGACAGGCTGGGGCACGTAGATGGAGTGATGGCAATAACCTGGTTTAATAATAATAATAATAATAATAATACATGGCTTTTATAGAGCGCTGTTCTCCAACTTCCAAGGACTCGCTGCGCTTAAAGCACACACACACACACACACACACACACACACACACACACACACACACACACACACACACACACACACACAAGCAAAACAAAAAACAACAACAAAAAACCCAACAAAGCAAGCAAACAAACAAACAAACAAAAAACGCTTGAGTCAGGGACACCACCGAATTCCATTTGTGTTTGATGTGTCTGCCACCGATTATCCCCCCCCCCCCCCCACACACACACCAAATTCTCTCTCTCTCTCTCTCTCTCTCTCTCTCTCAGTACAGATCCTGAGTCGAAATTTGTTTTTAACGTAAAAAAAAACAAAACGAACAAAACAAATACTTTGCAGTTGTCTCGAGATGCCGCCGATCACATGTAATCATTGACATGTATTATTTTCTCGTATCTTTCTAGATCCTTGTAACTTCCAGATGTCCGATAACATCACCCTTGCAGCACTTCCCGCCCAAAACGCCAGCATGCAGCTGTGCCAGGACATGTGTGACCAGATGATTGGCTGTTTCGCTACAGCACCGAGCGGGGTGTCCACTCTCCCCCCATACACCATGTGTCTGTTTATCTTGGTCAACGACACGACGAATCCTATGTCTTCTCGGCACTGTCCGAATCGATGTGAGTATGTGATTGGGTATTCTAAATACAGAAATTATACTGCGGAAGCTCCTTGGCCTCTAGCTGCCGCGAATTAGTCTTTGTCGCTGACGCGGCGTTAAGCCTTAAAATACTCACTCACCCTTGGCCTCTATGGCAAAATTTGCATTTGAGATAATCTTATTTTATCTTGTCCTCTAGTTTGTTATAACTCGTTTGAGCTAAAGTTGCTACATCTACATGCGTAGATCTTCTGCATCTATTGCATCGAGAGAATAAGTGAAAGCCAGTACACACACACACACACACACACACACACACACACACACACACACACACACACACACACACACACACACGGAGCAAATTTTCATGTACATGTATTTTCATATTGCCGACTCTTTCTTTCTTCTGTCGCAGACGAAAGGGACACAGTCACAGACCCGACGACCATTCCTTTCAACGGCACAGATCCCGATAAGGACCCAAACGATTGTTACAATACTACCACTGTCAATACTACTCCATCAGGTAAACATCTGCTTCGGAAATGTTCAGCCCACAAAATAAAAAAAATACTAGAGAGGCAGAAGCCTCAATGGCTCCTTTGTGACATGGGTCAAGGTCATTCAAAAGAGTATGTTTATAAAACTCTTATCACTATCTATCATCAAGCCAAGTAAGGTGTCTTTGGTGTTCTTAGTTTCTGGCAGTAATAGTTTCACCGAAACAGTTTGTATGGCCTTGAGCTTGGGTCAAGGTCATTCAAATGAGATCTCATCAATGTCTATCATCATGTCAAGTTCAAATACATTTTACGTCTGTAAACACGAGACAACCAACTTTTCTCAAAAAGGGTGATAACTCCAAAATCATCCATGCAATCACAACTCGCTTAAACGCTCTATTAAAAGATCTTGATATAATTATTTGGAGACCCCAAACTTAAAGCCACTCGGTTGGGTATTTTCGAAGAAATAGGCTTGGACGGACACACACACACACACACACACACACACACACACACACACACACACACACACACACACACACACACACACACACACAGACAGCACTCACTTCAGCGGAGAAGTGCGTTCAGGTGCACCATGCCCGCTAGTTAGCCTGTCGTCATTGTCAGAGTTAGACTTGCATCATGTTTCTGAGGAGAATGCAAGCGACGTGCATTTGTGCCACAAAACGTGACTTTGAACGTGCAAACTTTAGCCCGTCCTACGATGTTAACTATGGAAACAACACTAGAGAGGCAGAATCCTTCATGGCTCCCTTGTAACATGGGTCAAGGTCATTCACAAGAGTATGTTTGTAAAACTCTTATCACTATCTATCATCATGCCAAGTACTTGATGTCTCTGGTGTTCTTAGTTCTGGTAATATTACAATTTTCCCCAAAACAGTTTGTATGGCCTTGACCTTGGGTCAATGTTATTCAAATGAGATCTCATCAATGTCTATCATTATGCCAAGTTTGATGCCTGTAGTATTTGTAGTTCTTTCAAAAACGGTGATGTTAAAATTCACAACAGACAGCTTTAATGACTGTGACCTTCAGTCAAGGTCATTCACAAAGGTATGTCTGCTGATAGACAGTGATAAGGCCTGTGCACACATGCCATATAAATGACCTTGGCTGAAGGTCAAGGTAATTAAAGCAGTCTGTTTGGAAATGTTACATTTGCATTTTCTCAGAATCTAGGAAATCCAGAAGCATCAAACTTTGCATGGTGATAGACATTGGCGACACCTTTACCGATATACCTGTATTCAATGACTTTTAGTCAAGGTCAAGGCCATGCAAGCTGTTTTGGGGAAACTTTGTTGTAGGCATTTCCTCCAAACAACAAACAGTACAGGCGCCAAACGAGGCATGATGATATATAGCAATGAGACCTATGCAGACGTACCTTTTTGAATGGACTTGACTGAAGGTCAAAGTCATTAAAGCTGTTGGAACTTCAGATACTACAGGCGTCACACTTGGCATAATGCTAGGCATTGATGAGATCTCATTTGAATGACCTTGACCCAAGGTCAAGGCCATACAAACTGTTTTGGGGAAAATTGTGATATTGCCAGGACCTAAGAACACCGGAGACATCTTACCAGGCTTGATGATAGATAGTGATAAGAGTTTCACAAACATACTCTTTTGAATGACCTTCACCCATGTCACAAGGGAGCCATGGGGGCTTCTGCCTTTCCAGTTTTTATACAGATGCACTCATATTTTTCAAGTGCTTTTGAACTACTGCGTTTATTTCAACATCAAGGGACGTCGTTAATTTCTTGGGCTGTATATGGCCTCTGGACAGGGCCCACTTCCAGTCCTCGGCTGGAGAACCGACACTAGACAATAGTTGTGCGCAAACTTCATATGGGCTGTACGATAATCCCAAAACTAAACGGACGTCCCCCCTGACGTCTTCAATTTTTTTTAAGGAGGTCAACTTATTTTATAAAATATAGTCTCTCCATGAATATAGTCTTTCTTTGGCCTCTGTGTTCAGTTTTTAAGTCCTGAAAGGATCTCATTTAAAACCCAGTAGATTTTTAATATATATTTACATCCTGTTTTATTGTATGCCCTTTTATTTTTAACGACGTGTCACAAAGGGACCTCCCTTTGCCGCGAAATAGTCTTTGTAGCTTGCGCGGCGTAAAGCCATAAAATTAATCACTAACTAACAAACTCTAAAACTAAACACCATCTTGCATTGATCCCGTTTTTGCTTTCACCTTGTTTTGGTGTACTTGTTTTTAACGGCTGGTTTTCTCTGTTCACATTCAGGGTCGCGGTTATCATTGGAAGGTGCAGCGGCGCAGGCCCCAGATGTCGGCTGCACGGAGACTGTCAGTTACTCCATTCCTGTAGTGCAGACAGCCTACGTCACACTTACGCCGGACGTGCAGACTGAGCACGTCACACTTACTCCAGAGATTCGAACAGAATACGTCACAGTCACGCCGCAAGTGCAGTACGTCACCCGGGTTGAGACAGATTACGTCACGCTTACGCCTGATGTCCAGCTCGGATACATCACAGTTACGAGGGAAGCAGAAACTGCCTACGTCACCCTGACACCGGAAGTGTTGACTGCTTACGTCACGATTACGCCTGATGCCCAGGTCGAACACGTCACTGTCACAGGGGAAGCAGAAACTGCCTACGTCACTCTGACACCGGAAGTGGCGACAGCTTTCGTCACGATTACGCCCTCCCCGGTGATCGAACACGTGACCGTGACAAATGCAGTTTACGTCACTGAGCATATAACCGCGGTGGAAACCCAAGTTCAGACGGTGGAAATCACCCAGTCGTGCGGCGTTGTGACGTCACTGGTCGAGGTCGGCGTGACCCCGACTCTCACAGAAACGGTCACGGTGTCCGCAACAGCATCATGCCCGCCTGCAGCTGTGGCGACCGTAACATCGACCTGTACTCCCACTGTCACCTACAAAAACCGCACGGCAGACGAAGTTCTGGAAGAAATTCAGCAGGTGGTGAAAGAACTGACCGTTGATCGGAGCAACATCTCCCGCATTCGCAGAATGAAGGAAAGCGCGAAGGACAGCCGGCCGTCAGCAACGACAATGGGAATGTCCGCCTCTCTCTTTCTGGCCATCTGTGGCTTGCTCGTGTTTCTTCTGGACATTCCCAGACTGCACCAGGACATAAGGCACTTCCGGAGAAACCTAGACATAAACCCTGACACCGAGGTACAGCAAGAATCTGACAAACAGTAAACGCGGAGCTCGGTTCTTTCGAAGTTAAAGGAGCCTGTTCCAAGATTGCTTCACATAAGACAACTTTTGTTTTTGACTAGTTGCACTTATAAATACGAGCGTGCTGGCACAATCATAAGGATAAGAAGAGCTCTGATCTCGTACACGAACTTGAAGTACAATAGCAAAGAAGTCTGCTATCAAATGACTGACAGCAACTCTATGACAGCAATAATATGACAGACGGATCTCTTTGAATTCCATGTTTTGCCATTTGTTGGCCCAGTGCCAACCTGTGGAAGGCTGTGTCTGTGCAGGTGTCCAGAGTGGTACGGTGTAGCATCCGGTCCGGTCCCCCCTCTGAAGTAGTCCCCCGGGGGACCAATTCGTGGCAAAAACTGCTCTGTAATGGTCCCCCCCTTAGACATCCAGCCTCGTTTTCGACTGGTCCCCCTGGGCGATTTTGGTCCCCCCTCGCATCCAAAATAGGCCCCCTCTCGAACTGGTCCCCCTCTTTTCTAACCAATGTAGAGCTATGTCAGTATTTATTTTTAACTTTATTGTTACAAAACTTTATTGTCCCCAAAAGCACAGGGCCATAGGAACATTTTTATTCTTTTTTTCCGATTTATGTGCTTGTTGTTATTTTTGTGTGTGTGAGATATATTTGTTTGGTTGTGTTCTTGTTTCTTTCAGTTGTTTTTTTGCATTGGTTCTTTTTTGCTGTCCACATTTCCTGTCATTTTTTTAAACTGGAAATAGCATTTAGAGAATAACATCAAAGACCAAGTATCTAATATTTTCTATACAACGCCATAGAAAAAATATTTCTTCAAAATTAAGTAAGTGTCCATGACATGAAAACTAGTTGCCACCTTTGGCTTTCAGCGTACTTCAAGTAGACAGTCAAGACTGAGTACCAGTGTCTCAAATCATGACCCTTGAAACAACAAAAACAGCAGAAGACTAACAGTTCTGGTCTAAGGAGTGACACAAAAAACAGGAGCAAAGTGATGTCCAAGATTCATTATATAAATTACTCTGTCTGTTTTCAATGGGGCCGATTGCCAAACTGGCCCGTATTTCAGCCACCTAGGTTGTCGGCCTGGAGCCTCTCTTGTGAACACATACACGGGCGTGTCCAAGAGGGTGGCTGCAGCAAATATCTCAACCTCGGTGGCCCAAGTACGGAATGAATTGTCGTGTACTTATAATTATAGGCATGTTTGACACGAGTCACGTGACGTTTCAAGAAGCGTGGCGACCGTTTATAATTATAGGCATGTTTGACACGAGTCACGTGACGTGTCAAGAAGCGTGGCGACCGTTTTCTCATCCCACAAAAAAAAAAAAAAAAAAAGGAGAAAACAAATCTAAACTTTTAAAAGTGATTTAACTTCGTAGATTTGCCGTTCTATGTAGCCTATACTTTTGTTTTTTAGTGGCGACCGTTTTCTCATCCCACAAAAAAAAAGAAAAGAGAAAATAAAAAAAACAAAAGTATAGGCTACATAGAACGGCAAATCTACGAAGTTCAATCACTTTTAAAAGTTTAGATTTGACACTGTAACCTTGACCCAGTTCAAGATCATCTTGAATAACATCTCTGTACAAAAATGAAAATAATTATACATATAATGAAAGAGGTGTGTGTGTGTGTGTGTGTGTGTGTGTGTGTGTGTGTGTGTGTGTGTGTGTGTGTGTGTGTGTGTGTGCGCGCGTGTGTGTTTGCGTGCGTGCGTGCGTGAGTGAGTGTGCACGCGTGCGTGCGTGCGTGCATAATGTGTGTGTGTGTGTGTGTTTGAGAGATGGGGGGAGGAGAGAAAGTGTGGGGGACGAGAGAGAGAGAGAGAGAGAGAGAGAGAGTGAGAGAGATCCAGAGTCACGTTTTCTACTGAGTTGACACACACTATAACAATAAAGTTAAAAATAAATACTGACATAGCTCTACATTGGTTAGAAAAGAGGGGGACCAGTTCGAGAGGGGGCCTACTTTGGATGCGAGGGGGGACCAAAATCGCCCAGGGGGACCAGTCGAAAACGAGGCTGGATGTCTAAGGGGGGACCATTATAGAGCAGTTTTTGCCACGAATTGGTCCCCCGGGGGACTGCTTCAGAGGGGGGACCGGACCGGATCCTACAACGGTACTTGGACCTCACCGAACCAGTTCAAAACGATTTGTAATCAAGTTCGAGCTCAAGTAATATTATTCCTACCCTGTAAGGGCATACAGAATAGAAACTAAGATATACCGTACAAACGGCACAACATGTGCTGTGCATCTTCTGTCACACACACACACACACACACACACACACACACACACACACACACACACACACACACACACACACACACACACACACATACGTTCAAACATACATAAACATATATTATGCACACTTGTTCATACATGCCTACATACCGTACCTGCACACACATATGTACATACTGTAACAAAATGAATGCATACCTATATAGATACCTAAGATGAGCTCCCACAAAAGGGGGGACAGATCGCCAATCCACTTTTGAGAAAATAAATTGGAAATAAGTGGTGTGTAGGTAAAATTTGGCGATTTTTCATTTTCTGGCCTTGAAACAACTAATACAGCTTCTGTAAAGTTTCAAGGCTGAACATAGCTAATAAACACGTTAAAATGAACTTATAATACAACCACGCAAGTGAACAGTTAGTTGAATCTTTCATTTTAAGACTCTGCGTTGTGATTTCAAATACCGAATGAACGGATGCCTACATTTAGGTCTTTTTATGTTGTTTCCACAGTAATGGAAACAACATTATAAGACGGGCTAAATTTTCCATGTTCAAAGGCAAGATGTTGTGATATAAGCGCTCGTCACTGCCGTTCTCAGCAGATACGATGACGCAAGTCTAACTCTGACAATGACGTCAAAATATACGTCATCGATAGTGACACGTATGGTGCACCCAGAGACCTAAAAAAGATAGACCCCCTGCGGTGCTGGAAGTGTGACGCCGCCGCGCGCCATGTTGCGAGTACCTGGAAGTGCCAGACGCTATCAGCTGTTTACATAGCGCGCATAGCATTGGCCAGACGCTATCAGCTGTTTACATAGCACGCATAGCATTGGTCCGCTTTATCTTACGTCACATTTGTGATGACGTCTTTCTAAAGAACTTTGTATTTCGAACGAGGTTTCCTGTACACAGAGCATCTGAGTTCTGGTATTCACAAGATGGCCGCGATAGCGACACTCGCAAGCAGCGGTGGGTCTATCTTTTTTTTTTTAGGTCTGTGGGTGCACCAGAACGCATTCTCAGCCGGAAGTGGTTGCCGTGTGTGTGTGTGTGTGTGTGTGTGTGTGTGTGTGTGTGTGTGTGTGTGTGTGTGGTAGTAGTAGTAGTAGTAGTAGTAGTAGAATGTGGCAAGGACAAATATAGAAGAAAGGACGCTGTACCTAATCTTACATCCTTGAAAAATAAAGTGTCATTGTCATTGTCATTGAGGATTTTCAATCAAAGAGGGTCGCCCAGGACTAGCTTCCGGGCTGCTCACTTCCGGGATGTTTTACGCATCTGTAATTTGTAGTATGTTGTCTTTTAGCCTAACTTGCTGGGATGGGAATCTGACAAAACATGATAGTGGCAGGTTGGATAAACTGATCAAGAAAGCCGGTGGGGTGATCGGGAGGACACAGGGCACACTTGACACACTGTACGACCGACGAACGAAGAACAAACTGACTGACATCCTCAGTGACGAGACACATCCCCTCAGACAGGACTTCGACAGCTTGACTATAGTACGTAGTGGTAGGTTTAGGGTACCAAGAACAAGAACTACCAGATATGCAAGAACATTTGTGCCCATGGCTATTAGAGCTGCCAGCTCAAGTATTATTCAAACCTCTGCTCGTGGACTTGACAATGACTTGATGAACGTGTGCTTTCTATATAATAATAATAATAATAATAATAATAATAATAAAATGGGTACTTAAGGGACGCCCTCCCTCTCGCGGGAGCTCAGGGCGCCTTACAATCAACACACACTCACTCACCCAGAAACACACGCAACATGCCTAGCGCCTCCACACACACATTTAACTACAAACACATAATGTGCAGCATCATACACGGGCTGCCCCTGGCTTATACACACACACACACACACACACACACACACACACACACACACACACACACACACACACACACACACACACACACACGACCAGCAAGATGATGATGTGGCAACAGTTATTGGTTGAAGGCTGTAAAGAAGTGGGTTTTTAGATTTGTTTTGAAAGATAGTTTTGTGTCTGCATATCTGATCGAAACTGGGAGATCATTCCAACAAGTCGGACCCTGGTATGAATAACTACGCTGACCAAAGGTCTTTGTCTTGACATGAGGGACACGGAGTTTCTACCGTGTTTGGTTTTTAAATATTTGATGTGTATGTACCACACAGAGGTATGTAGGTTTGATGTGTGTATCACGTACAGATCTGTGGTTTAGAAATATGTCATATTTGTTGTGTGTACCACCTAGAGACATTGCATGTGATAGTTGATGTATGTACTTCGCAGAGTACGTGATATTCGATGTGTGTTCCACGTAGATATATGTGTTATTTGATGAATGTACCACGTGGAGATAATATGTGATATTTCATGCACCACGCAGAGATATGTGATATTGATGCATGCAATGCTTCCGCTTTACTCGATTTGCCTTGCACACATGTATATACGCACATGTATTGCATAACAAACGTGCACACACAAAATGTCATGCCAGGTGGTTTTTACAATTACTATTCATAGTCATATCCATACAACTACTGTTATTCCTAAACACACGAAAAGGAGTCAAGACAGAATAAAAAGGTTTTAATAGCCCCAAAAAAGAGTTTTTCTCGTCTGAATATTTCTATTTGTATTCTGACAATTATCTCAAATCTAAAACAAGTGCGGTTTTTGTTTTATTTCGTTGTACAATTTACGAGACTGATATGATAAACGGCAGAACTGAATAGAGCAAACAATTAAAATGCGCTGAGATTTCCCATGAACCAATAAACACATAAAACATTAATTATTATACTACACGTAGTTTTCAATCCCAACGTCAGCTCTGGCAACTGGCACGCAACATGTCTTCCTCTGTCACACTCGCTTGCAGGAAACCTGTCGGCACAATTACCAGGAAATCCCCCCCCCCAAAAAAAAAAAAAAAAAAAAAACAACCCACACATTTCCGTATACTTATGCTAATGTACTGTACACTAGCGCGGAATAGGTGCAGCTATAAAATGGCGATTAATGGCGAAAGGATTCATGAAAGATCCTTATCATCATTAAAGCAGCAGCAGCAGCAGTCCCTACACGGGCTGTCAGGCTCCCTCCCTCCATGCAGGGCCAAGAAGAATCCACTAGCACGACGAGGGTCTACAGGGCAGTCACTGACACCCGGAGCCACTTAGGCTAAAACCCCTCCATGCTGCATGATGCGAGGGGTTAGAAACGGTAGTCCACAGAAGACAACGGACGCAGGGCAATGCGTGTCAGTCAGTGAAACGGACGTGTCGGCACTACCGGGCCAAATGCCAAGAGTAAGTCGAACGGGACAACTTTTACATGGCAGTCACTGACACCCAGAGCCACTCAGGCTAAAACCCCTCCATGCTGCATGACGCGAGTTAAGACAGTTAAGGTGACTACTGTACGGGATACACCTGTATCACGCGTAAGAAGGGTGCCCTGTTCAACTTGACAAGGGGAACGAATGGGTCAGCATATCACATACACAAATTCCTCGTGTGGAACTTCCACAAAGGGATACATGTGTGACACGTGTAGAAAACAACGCACGTGAGCCACACAATACACAACCAGAATGCATAAAGGAAATCATATAGAAAGACGATCTAATCCTTATAGAATAACAGTCACGCGTCCGTGACACAGAGGCAACTGACATATTATCGCACCACCACCACCACCATACACAACAAGTACAACGACGACGACAAAGAACAGACGTTATTCACATTCTTCGAGTTCTATGGGCCTGACGGAAATCGGACTGACGATCGCCCCGCTCCTCACTGCACTTATGTGGTTTAGCACAGACTCAGACCGGTTCCTCTCCACCTTCTTGCCTCCCTTGAACTTGAGAATCTGCCTGTAGAGGGTGGGCAGGTCCGGCAGCACGATGACGCTGATGAAACCAGCGATGAGGATCACAGCCAGCGACCCGATCGTCTGGGCCGACCAACGATGGTCCGCTGCGCTTTCTTTCTTTCTGCGCGTGCGCGAAAGGGTGGTACGGTCCAGGGTGAGGTCTTGGGTGAGTGTGCGAAGGTCTTCAAGGAACTCTTCTGACGATGGAGGCGTGGAGGTTGTCATTGGGAGAGGCGACGTCTGCGAGAAGGTTGCCGTGGGAACCATCGTCAGCGTTTCTGTAACTGTAACCGTATGCACCGCGGACTGCGTCACTGATGCAGTTTGTGTCTGAGTCACCGTCACTTCCTGTGTAACCTGCACGGAGCTCACTGGGCACGGCTCGGATGACGTAATCGTTACGTCAGTCTCAGGGCAGCTGTGTGTTTCAGTAACCGTCGACACACTGACCGACTGAGCGTCTGTGATCATGACTGTCTCTGTAACGATGACTGTGGTTGGTTGAATAAAGGGAGAAGGCGTTGCCGTGACTGTGATGTAATCAATACTTGCTTCCGGTGTGAGTGTGACGTAGGCAGTGTGAGTGATAGAAGAAACAGGTTCTGTGCAGTGCTCGCCCTTGTCAGAAGCCATAGACAAAAAATCTGACAGGGAAGTCTGGCCTGAAACATGAAAAATGCAAAATAATCTTAGTTAGTTGTCTGTCGTCACCAACAAAGAACTCTGGCAGCGAACGAAACAGCGACCAGTAGAAGAGGAAATCCTGCAAAGACGCTGGAGATGGATAGGCCACAGCCTCCGAAAACCCGCTTCCAGCACCACACGGCAAGATCTCACCTGAAACCCCCAGGGGAAGAGAAAACGAGGCCGGCCAAGAAACACCTGGCGACGCGACCTGGAGGCGGACGCCAAGAGCATGGGACACAGCTGGGGACAGCTGGAGAAACTGGCCCAGGACCGGGAGGCCTGGAGAACCCTTGTCGGCGGCCTGTGCCCCAGAAGGGGCAAAAGGCGAGAGTGTGAGTGAGTGAGCTGTCTGTTTGCGGGTTTGATGTCCTTTTTCTACCACACAAAGAAGACACTGCAGAAGGGACAAGAAGGATAACGACAGCACGTGTTTTGGCTCCCGCCTGTCCTGTGGCAGACCCGGCCTCGCTTGACTGGGAACACGCTCTCGTGACTTCATCAAATAAATCTCCCCCCGACCCACCCAAACCCTCCACCTATCCTTTCTATCTGTCTGTCTGTCTGTGTCCCTGTCTGTCTGTCTGTCTCTGTTTAAATTCGTAGTTTAGTAGCGGCAAGTTCAAACATGGTATTTCTGCCCAAACCTTCACCGTTTATCGTCGGAAACTTAAGATCTCTCTCTCTCTCTCTCTGACGATGTTGCATTTTTATGCTTACTAGTGTAGCAAGGACAGACAGTAAGAGAGACCTGTGTGTCTATTATCTCAGCCTTGAAAAATAAAGTTTGTCAGTCAGTCTGTCAGTCAGTCAGACAGTCTCTCTCTCTCTCTCTCTCTCTCTCTCTCTCTCTCTCAACAACAACAACAACAACAAAATGCTGAGGGTGCAAAGTGCGCTATTTTATGTGAATGGTTGCATGAGAACTTACGCGGTTCTTGTGACGTCAGAGTACCAGTGGGCTGAACACAATCCACTGGATCCGTTGCTGGATCCGGAGCAGTGCCAAAGGTGGTGGGGTCCGTTACGCTGTCTGTGCCATCTAATAATAATAATAATGATGATGATGATGATGATTAGTGAGGAAATGATTGTGTCAACTGTTGTAAATTCAATGTGCACCCCCAAAAACAACAACAACAACAACAACAAAGAAACAAACAAACAAAAACAACAACAAACAAAAACAAACCAAAACAAAACAACAACAACAACAACAACAACAACAACAACAACAAACAACAACAAAAAACAAATAAAACAAAAGGGTGAAGATATACGACAACAAGACAATGACGGTAGTTGACGATGTTGGTGACGATAATAATGAAAATAATACTTTGATACCAGTAACACGAGTGTCGTTACCTCAATTCTTGTATTTTTTAAGTCGACAAAATGTAGGCCTATAAATGTGTTAAACTCCCTCTATTCTGCGAGTTTTTTCGCACTGATGTAAGTTATGGTTGCTTCCCTTTGACCGGTAAAACCCGTTTTGTTAGTGGTGGTATTTAATCAATACAGGTAGTGCTCAACCTTACTCCACACCACACACACATATTGACGTCACACACACACACACACACACACACACACACACACACACACACACACACACACACGCACGCACGCACGCACGCACGCACGCACGCACGCACGCACGCACGTTCAAACTCGTAAACAAAGAAACAGGGAAACAAAGAAACAAACGACAAATCTCAAAGGATTACTTACATTGATCGCGGCATTGCAGAGAATACATTGGATTGGTGTTGTCACTGACGACCAGAAAGAGACAGAGTGTGTGAGGGGGTGCGGTTGACACCCCACTGGGGGCTGTGGCGAAACAGCCAATCATCCTCAGACACGTGTCCTGACACAGTTCCGCTGTAGCGTTCGTCACCGTCAGTGCAGCGAGACTTAGACTCGATGCTTGGAATCCACAGGTTTCTGCAGGAAAGAATACTTTTTTTTTTTTGGCCATCTCCAGTGGTGTTCCTCCCAGGTCATGAGTGGAATCCACGGAGGGCTCGAAAGCTGGGGCATTATTTTTTTTTTATTATTATGCATGAGGATGGAGATGAGGATGATGGTAAGATGATGCCATGGAGGTCCGTGTGGTTTGAGACTGCGGGACAGGGCCGCATTCCACGCTTTCTGTCATAAATATCCCGGCGTTTACCAGGCCCGGGAACTACGGCACCTGCGGTGGGTTCCATGACACTTCAGCGCCACCATTTCAGCGCCACCATTTCAGCGCTACCAATTCAGCGCGACGAGTTTTCAGCGCCGTACATTTCAGCGCCGTACATTTCAGCGCCAAACGATTAGAGAGAGAGAGAGAGAGAGAGAGAGAGAGAGAGAGAGAGAGAGAGAAGTAGCTAAACACATAAACTAGCTAATCACATTTTTTTTAACAAGTTAAACTTTAATGACAAATTATCTAAAACCCATGGTGTCCATTAAAATCACTAAAATCCAAATGGGTCGTTTGGTGTCACTCAGTTTGTCATCCACCAAAGGAAATCTTATCCTTCTTCCTTATCACTTAAACCACGTAAAACAAATCCCCCCCCCCCCCCACACACACACACCCCACACCCCCGGGCTGAAATGTATGGCGCTGAAATGTACGGCGTCGAATTGTACGGCGCTGATAAGACGCGGCGCTGAAATGGTGGCGCTAAATTGTTGGCGCTGAAATGGTGGCGCTGAAATGACGTGTCACCCCTGCGGTGCCGGCCGTGTAATCATTCACATCATAAGACGTGTCATACCGAGGGAAGCATCCCCAAAGTCGCACCCGTGAAGTGGGTGAATCTCGTCTGTGTGGCAACAGCCTCCCCATTGGGCCCATAGCACACCCGCTCTGGGAAGGAGCCGACCTAGGTAGGAAAAATCTCGCTTGCCTCGACTGGGATTCTAACCCGGATCTCCCGGTCCATGGTCCGAAGTGCTAACCACTACACTACGGGGGCCGGTGAAAGAATACATTTCATCACTTGTTTTGCCTCCATCCTTTTATGTGTGTAGGAATGGGTTTGTTTGTTGTCTTTTCTGCCTTTAGTGTCTGGTTTTTCTGATGATTTCAGTTTGCTTTCCAAAGCCAATGTTAACAAAATATTTTATAAAACTAACGACTGAGTCGCGCGCGCACGCACACACACACACACACACACACACACACACACACACACACACACACACACACACACACACACACACACACACCGTATTTGGTGTCTGGAATGATGAAATAATATTTGACGTCACATGCAAATTCCCCTTACGATATGCTGAAATTCTAAATGCTTGGCAAAAGTGAACTTCTGTCCTGCGAAAGGCTTCGCAGATTGAATAAATGTCACCAAAATTATACATGCCTCTCGAGCTTTGCACTTTTACTGACTGCGTGACTTGCACGGCGTTAAGCCTCAAAAACTCACTCACTCACCCTTACTGACTGCGTGACTTGCACGGTGTTAAGCCTCAAAAACTCACTCACTCACCCTTACTGACTGCGTGACTTGCACGGCGTTAAGCCTCAAAAACTCACTCACTCACCCTTACTGACTGCGTGACTTGCACGGCATTAAGCCTCAAAAACTCACTCACTCACCCTTACTGACTGCGTGACTTGCACGGCATTAAGCCTCAAAAACTCACTCACTCACCCTTACTGACTGCGTGACTTGCACGGCATTAAGCCTCAAAAACTTACTCACTCACCCTTACTGACTGCGTGACTTGCACGGCGTTAAGCCTCAAAAACTCACTCACTCACCCTTACTGACTGCGTGACTTGCACGGCATTAAGCCTCAAAAACTCACTGTCACCCTTACTGACTGCATGACCCGCGTGTTATCGTGTGAAGAGAAAATCCACTGGGCGAGCGTGCGAGCTCGCTGCAGGCACTCCGCGTGTGTAATAGGGTTGTCACACGTTGCGCTTCTGAAGGCCTACCAGCGGTAAAAATACCCTCAGGGCCAGTCAAATCCGCTTGTAGTGGGCACTCCCCGGAGACGCCGCCGCTACGCCTCTGAATAGAGCACGGTCCTATTAATTTTTTTCCTCGCCACGCCAGCAAGTCGCCGCTGACCATTGCTTTGTGTATTGGAGCGTCGGGCCGGCGGTGCAGCTGGTAGCCAAAGTGTGTTGCAACGTGTGACCGCAACCCCCGCGCAATACACAAGCGGGTGCCTCGCAGGCACTCTACGTTTGACAAGACCTTAAAAAGGTATTTACCTGTATCGTACTCGCAGACGAAGTTACTGGCGAGGTCGCATCCCCTGGCCAGCCACTGGAAGTTGCCTTGCTCAGCGGCCCATACACACTGGGTCCTGTGGTTGAATGCCGCGTCACTTATGCTGCGCCAGTTGGACCAGTGGCTCTCATTCACCGCGGAGCACCTCGCGTCGTGAGTGTAGAGTCGTTCGTCATCGTGACGTACCATCCTTGTGATGACTTCGTGCATCCTTATAGAAACAACGTTGGACATGTATTGGTGTTACGAGCGTGGCTGTGTGTTTTGTTTGTGTTTTGTTTGTATGCTGAAAGATAACAGCTGTATTGTTTTCTTGAAGATTGAGTGAGACAGAGAAGTTGTTATATTAAGTTCATATTGTGTTTTAGTAATGTAAATCTGTTTTCCGTGATCCAGAAGTTTCTATTGTTATCACGAGTATTCGAGAAGTGGTGACCTTGTTTTGACTGTAGCTTATTTCGCCTCGAGCGGCGGCCCGCATTTAGGATCAAGGGCTGAGTCGCTCGGAAATCTCGTGCAAATCGCTTTGTTATGACTTGTTTATGATTAGAAGGTGTTATATAACGCGCCTCGGTTCGGCGGGCAGGTACTCGATTATTCTGGATTCTTCTAAGTTTAAGAATAGTAATAAGGTGATTCACGTTCTGACTTTTGATTGGTTCTTGTATATTAGTGGTTCAGAATGTGTTAGAATGCTGTGACTGTATATAAGACCATGAGACGTTTGCGCGTATGTGTGTGTGTGTGTACGAGAGAGAAGCTTGTATGTGCGAAGCTTGAAAGTGCTGTGTAACATCAGAGACGTGCTGTAATAAACCCCACACGGTTATAACTTTTTCTACGCGCTCACGAGTTTTCTGTGAGTGAAAGAGAAAATACGCAGTCTATAAAAACTCGCTACGTGAGGAGTGTTCGCCTGTGTGTCATCGTTAATCTGCGGTAAGACGACGGGCTCTCCAACATTTCTCCACACGTAACAATTGGACAATGTGTATTAACAATGTGTATTGGACAATGTGTATTAACCAACCGTAGCGACTAGCCAATGAAAAGGGCCTGTCCAAATTGTGCGGAAAAAACGCGAAGAAGTGCAAAGATATCGAAAATCAAAATCACGCAAAATCACCTAAATAATGGAACAGAAGGTGTGTGTGTGTGTGTGTGTGTGTGTGTGTGTGTGTGTGTGTGTGTGTGTGTGTGCGTGTGTGCGCGCACGCGCGCGCGAGTGCTTCTTTACTAAATCTTGAATATTGTGCGTGATTGATTATTGTTTGCTTAACGGTATTCACTTTAACATTTAAAACAATATTCTGCCATTACTACAACCTGTACCTTCAGTTCCATGATGTGCAACCGGCTTTTGTTTTGTACCCCCCCCCCCCCTGCCCCCTCGTCTCCCCGTCCCCACACAGCTTTCGGTAATTTGACACGACTTTTTTTTATTTATTTTTTTAAACCACTTAACGATTCCGTATTCCTATTGGCAAAAGGTCAGCTCACGAGTTGTTGAGTGCCTCGCCCATGTCCTGCAATCGTTTCACTTTGTCTGCGGAATCCACCAGAAGCAGATGTCCTCCCTTCGAACGACACACCCGGTCGGCTTGGTAGAAATCGCCCACGTTGTGAAAGTATGTGAGGCGTTTTCTGGAATACGGGTCAATCGCTGAAACAGGAACACGCAATACCAGCTTAAAGAAACTGTGTGGATTCAAAGAAGCATAGAAAGATCTAAGACCTGATACATTTGCCTTAGAAAGTGAGTTATGGCAAACAGGAGAAACGACAACAATATTTCTTGTTGTGTGTTTCAGGTTCTTATCTCCCCGCTAAATCTCTTTCGCTTGTTTCAAATGTTAAAAAAAAAAGTCATTAACAACAATAACAACCACCACCACCACCGCCACCACCACCACCACCACAACAACAACAACAACAACAACAAAAGCAAAAAGCAGACAAACAAAAAACCAAACCAATAGGAAACCAGCAACGACAATGTTCCTTATTGCGTGTTTCTGGTTTTATTTTCCTAGATCTCTTTTACTAGTTTCAACTTAAAAAATATCAGCAACATAACAACAACAGCAACAACAACAACAACAACAAAACACACACACACACACACACACACACACACACACACACACACACACACACACACACACACACACACACACACACACAGATGCACGCACGCACAAAGTATACATTACCGTACACAAAGTATACATTACCGTACACAAAGTATACATTGCCGTACACAAAGTATTATTATCCTGACCACGCAGGGTACTCACCTGTGTCTGGAATGGTAAGAGAGCTAACAGGCGTGATAAGTATCAACACGAGAAGTTTTTGTCTGCCAGCTGTTTCCATCTTGAAGTCTGCTGCACCTGATTTTGTCTAGAGAATATCTTTGTGATATCAAAGACGGCTTGAAGAAAGGCCAGCACAAATCGTTGGCCCCAGCCAGGATTCGAACTCACGACCGGAATATTCAAAGTCCAACGCTCTACCGTTAGGCTGCCCCGGCTCCCTTGAACAGGCAGGACAGAAACGTAAAGAAAATATACACTGATGGGTTTCAAGCGAAGATATCGCTAACATCCTACTGCAGTTACCGCAATATGAGGAACTAGTTTAGTCACCGTGTAGCAAGCGTTTAACGATCGAAATAATTATATCCTTTAATAAACACGAGGAATTTGTAAACAATGAAAGAACGACATGGAAATTCGAATGAAGTTTGACGGTATTAAATCAATCAGAAGGCAGTCACGAGATAATAGAACGAATCAAAACGAACAATGTGTCAAAACACAAACAGAGAGTGGAACAAACAAAATTTATGAATACATACTTGTATGAAACAAAGTAAAGATGATGATGATAATGATGATGATGATGATGATGATGATGAAACGTTTTTAATTTAGGATAGAGCATTTAGGCATTGCTGCCTGTCTTACAAGCTGTCCAACTATTCTACGTTAAAGGGTATTAAAAAGAAGAGAGAGAGAGAGAGAGAGAGAGAGAGAGAGAGAGAGAGAGAGAGAGAGAGAGAGAGAGAGAGAAACATTTAAACAAAGACAAAATCTATATATAAAAAAAAATAAATAAAAATAAAAAGCATAAAAGACACACACGTATATAGCATGATATACTTGAAGAATATATACATACAGGAAAAAAAAAACCCGAGATGCGAAACTTATTCTTTAGTTCCTTACCCGCCAGCACTGCTTTGTTGGAGTGTGGTGGTGGCTATGGGTTCAGTGTGTTATGATGTCAATGTTATCGGCAGGCAACGTCACTAGCGAAGCATCCACTCCACAACACCTTCACCGTCATACTGATCTCTCTCCCGCCACTCTACCGCTTAGAGTGGTCCAGTTTCACTTTACATTTTGTTTGATCGTACCCCAAACAAACTGGCTAGATAAATAGGAATCCACACTGAAGCCAGCTCTGGTTCTATTGACGCTATGGGTGCAGCATAAAAGGATAGGGACGGGCTGTGCAGCAGTGAAATCACTGTGTTTTGGGTTTGTTTTTTTTCTTGGACCGTACGAGAATTTATACAGGTCAGCTTCGCTTTAGAGGACTCTGCATTTCTAGATACCTTAAGATATTTGCATTTCTAGATACCTTAAGATATCTGCATTTCTAGATACCTTAAGATATTTGCATTTCTAGATACCTTAAGATATCTGCATTTCTAGATACCTTAAGATATCTGCATTTCTAGATATCTTAAGATATCTGCATTTCTAGATACCTTAAGATATCTGCATTTCTAGATACCTTAAGATATCTGCATTTCTAGATACCTTAAGATATCTGCATTTCTAGATATCTTAAGATATCATCTCCTAAAAGCCCATGCAAACATCGCATTTGTA
>JACVVK020000384.1:585000-605000 GCA_018292915.2 Batillaria attramentaria | reverse complement strand
AGAGGCACCAGTAGAAGTGGAAATCCAGTCTGGTTGTACGGGGAACCTACCACAAATCATGCTAATTTGAGCATTCACTGTCAGAATGTGTGACCGGTATTACGTTTAAGCCTTTGACTTCTTGCGAGATCCTTCTTCCTTTGGCATCACTTTATTAGGACCCCAATACGATACGGTCTCTTGTTCATTGTTTTCTTCATGTGGGTCTGTCCAGAAACCAGTGGAAATAACCATTTCCGATCTGTCTGCGTGGGGAACATATCACACATCGTAAATGTGTGTGTGTGTGTGTGTGTGTGTAGACCTCTCTTTACCTGATGCCTTTGTGTTGACCTTTTGACCTTTTTTTTTGGGGGGGGGGGGGGGGATCAGTAAGAGGGTTCTTGCGCTAAGCACCAGTGGGGTTCTCGTAAACGTACCTATTGTGTTGACTTTAGTCGGAACACAGTCATCCGGGTCCTTGGGTTCCACAGGATCAGTGCCGCTGAAAGGTATGTCTGTCTTCGGGTCCGTAATATCATCCATTTCGTCTGCGATGAAAGAAAGGAGGATAGGTGGGTGGGTGGATGTTTGGGAGTTTAACGTCCTTTTCCACCAGGTAAGAGTCATATCAAAGTCGGAGCAACAAGACAAAGGCCGGCAGAAATATGTGGCCCCAGCCGGGATTCGAACTCAGGACCCGAGCACTGGAAGTCCAACGCTCTACCATTCGGCTATCCCGGCTCCCCGGAAGGAAAGGCGGGATCGACAGTTATACATGAAAACGTGTGTGTGTGTGTGTGTGTGTGTGTGTGTGTGTGTGTGTGTGTGTGTGTGTGTGTGTGTGTGTGTGTGTGTGTGTGTGTGTGTGCCAACAGAAGGCTAAAGGCGAAGGGAAAAGCAAGGCGCCCGCTAATGTCAATTGTTGGCCGGCAGAGCTTCGGGCAATTTTACTTCCAGCCTGCGCGGCCAGTAAATGTCGACGCATTGCATTCAGTGCTCTACTTATCGGAAAGACAGACTATTTCGGAGCGGACACGGGCACAATCAAGAGCAACCACTCCAGAGAAAGTTGTCTTCTGCTACGCAAGTAATCTTGAAAAAGACGCCTTTAAAAAAACCCAAATTGATGACTGCCACGGGCAAGAGAAAACGCCGACCATACTCACACTTGTTCCGACAGTGCCGAGAAGACATAGGATTCGTCGTGTCGTTGACCACGATAAACAGACACATGGTGTATGGGGGGAGAGTGGACACCCCACTCGGTGCTGTAGCGAAACAGCCAATCATCTGGTCACACATGTCCTGACACAGCTGCATGCTGGCGTTTTGGGCGGGAAGTGCTGCAAGGGTGATGTTACTGGACATGTGGAAGTTGCAAGGATCTGGGGAAAAAAACAAAAACAAAAAAACAAAAAAACGCCACGGGAAATTAGTTGTTATATCATTACAGTTATCTTGTCCATCTCGAACTTGATGACAGTAAAATCAATTTCATTCAACACAGTTTCATAGTTTGACTTGCATGGACGGTTTTGGGTCTACCTAGTTCGGGTAACCCATGAGTGATCGGGGACGCCACATCCTGGATTAGAGGGAAAACCATGCCTAGGCTCTACCTAGAAGAACATGAACAGTTAGAACTCTGTGCGTGCGTGCGTGCGTGTGTGTGTGTGTGTGTGTGTGTGTGTGTGTGTGTGTGTGTGTGTGTGTGTGTGTGTGCGCGCGCGCGCACGTGTGGACATTGTAATGTGCTAATTGATATACATGTATACTTGTGGACACTGGTCAGGATCGGATAGAATTCTTTCGGCAATGTCAACTGTACCTTTGTATTCGCACACGAACTCATTATCGTTGCTGCAGTCTAGCTTTTGCCACGTGAAGATGGAATTTCGGGCTCGGAAGCATTGCTGGCTGGCGTCGTATACCGAGTCCCCACTAGACTCCCAGTTGCTCCACTTGGTAGTGTCCACAGGCTGACACGTGTCGTCGTAAGAATACAGCCCTTGGTCGTCATGTCGAATCATTCGCGTGAACACGTCCGTCATACTGCAAGGACAAATTCAGTGATACGTGCACTCAGCCGTACAAACGTTCTTCAACCTTACCTCTTCCGACTCCGGCAGATGATAGTCGGTGTAGGAGCAAATGCACGTGATTCACGTAAGCGGGGGCTCTCCGGGTTATCCAGCTTTCCTCCCGAAAGAACATTGAACAATAGGATAGGTATCGGGTGGCGCTGCACGGCGGCGACACGCTTTCCCCGTGGGAAGCAGCCCGAATTTTAGGAACGGGACAATAAAGTAGCAAAAATATTTTTAAAAAGGGGGAAAAAAAGTTGGAGATGGAGATCTACGGGATGGGAGATCCTGATGCTGTTGATATTATCTATGATTTGCGAAAGCAGACAAAATAAATTCAGTCTTTTCGCGAAAAATCCGGGTTTTTTTTTTTTCGCGACAAAACCGTTTTTTGTCGCGAAAAAACGTCAATCTTTCCGCGAAAAAAAAATGTCGCGAAAAAAAGTTTGGTATGCACTTTTTCTGCAGAAAGTTGGTGTCCGTTTTTTGGGCGAAAAAAACAAAATAAAAAAAAAACCCTAGCCCACTCAGTCAAGTTTTCGCGAAAAAAAGCCGTCAGTTTTTCCGCGAAAAAAACATCGCCCTGTTTTTTCGAGAAAAAACTGATGGGTGCTTTTTCGCGAAAAAACTGCTTTTACTTTTTTCGCGGAAAAACCTTTTCTGCAGAAAAACTGACTTTTTTTTCGCGGAAACCTGGGGTTTTTTTTGCGAAAAAAGGCAGCTTTTTCGTGAAAAAGTAAGTTTTTTCCGCGAAAATTTTTGTTGTTGTTGTTGCGAAGAAGTCTTTTTACGCGAAAAAATCGCTATCAAATGTTCTTGTGATAACAGGAAATTGACGCTTTTTCGCGAAAAAAAGTTTTTCGCGAAAAAGTGCCGTTTTTTTCGCGACAAAATCGATTTTTTCGCGAAAAACAGCTTTGTTGCGAAAAAACTGCATTTTTGTCTGCTTTCGCTAATCATAATTATCTGTTATCTTTCGACAGCTTCGTATTTCACTCACCCTCCAAGCTTTGCCTCGAGTGTCTGCATAGTCTCCACCATCTCCGGACTGTCGACGAGAACCAGGAATCCTCCATTGTGACGACACAGGCGATCAGCTTGGTAAAAGTTCCCTTTACTGCTGTAGTACACCAGCCGCAGTGTGCTGTCGTATTGCACTATTGACATATAACAATCATCAAAGTTACTCTACAAAGCTGTGAAAGTTCTAAAAGTGTGATGTAAGTTCTGAAATCCTTTAGAACTGCAAAATTGAGGCATTTTCCTGATGTATATTGTTATGAGCGTGGCTGTGCCTTCTGTTTGTGTTTTGGTTGTAAGCTGAAAGAAAACAGCTGCATTGGTTTTTTTGAAGATCGAGTGAGACAGAAAAGTTGCTTCTTTTAGTTCATATTCTGTTTTAGTAATGTAAATCTGTTTCCCTTGATTCAGAAGTTTCTATTGTTATCACAAGTATTCGAGAAGTGGTGACCTTGTTTTGACTGTAGCCTTTTTGCCTCGGGCGGCGACAGGCACTTAGGGCCAAGGGCTAAGTCGCTCGGAAATTTCGTGCAAATCGCTTTGTTATGACTTGTTTACGATTAGAAAGTGTTATATAACGCGCCTAGGTTCGGCGGGCAGGCACTTGATCATTCTGGATTCTTCTTTAGTTTTAAAATGTATAGTAATAAGGTGATTCACGTTCTGATTTTTGATTGGTTCTTCTATATTAGTCGTTCGGAACGCGCTGGAATGCTGTGTCTGCACCGCGTGTAACACCAGAGAAGTGCTGTAATAAACTCCACACGGTTATAACTTTTCTACGCGCTCACGTGTCTTCTGTGAGTGAAAGAGACAACGTGCAGTCCATAAGAACTCGCTACGTTAGGAGTTGTTCGCCTGTGTGTTATCGTTTTACCTCGAAAAGACGACGGGCTCTTCAACATATCTCCACACGTAACACACACCTCTCTCTCTCTCTCTCTCTCTCTCTCTCTATATATATATATATAGCTGAGAGCGCTCCCTAGATCTAGGAGGTGTGTGCTTTGTATGCCATTGGACAAGTCCGCCTTGCCCTATATTGGCTACAAGCCACATTGGAGGGGGGGGGGGGACCTACCATCCTACCGCTGAAACGTCTAACAGATCTAAGGGTATCTCACCATTCATAGGGCCCCCATTCCCCTCCCACCGGGAGGAAAATGGTCGGTACAACCAAGGCCATATGAATTGGTGATTTTAGCCGCTCACAACCATGGTTTCGGGTCAATGGGACCCTTATCAGGTGAGCATGCGGCGATACCCACGAGGGCTGCAGCGTCCAACCAGCACTAAAAGGCTGCCCCAGAATAATCTGGTGCGTCTCCAGTACTAGCAGACATCGCTACCCTAAAGCTCTGCAAGTAATATATATATTACTATTTTTAAAGGTAAATACTGGTGATCGATCGAGCGATACTAGAAGGCGTATTTCATCCCTACTAATAAGATGACCTTCGAGAGCAAATTGTAACAATCAAATCATGTCCGAACAATGAGAAATATCACACCCTTTAGCAGACGGCTATAATTATGTCTGGAATAGTGAGGGAGTGGATGGTAGTCAGAACAGTGAGGAATATGTCTTATTGTTCTCAATGCTTTCCAATAATAATAATAATAATTATAATGAATTGTACTTATACAGCGCAAAATTCTCACAGAGTGACTCAATGCGCGTGCTCCCGCGCTCATACCAACACACACACACACACACACACACACACACACACACACACACACACACACACACACACACACACACAGAGCAGCTGAATCAGGATGAGGTAGGTGGGCTTGGTCGAAAGCCAGCCGGAACAGATGCGTTTTCAAGTCATTATTCCAGACAAACGTGTCTAGAAGTGTGGTAAGCAGTCAAAACAAAGAGACAGATCACACCCTTCACCAGACTTCTATAGTTACGTTTGTCTGGAATGGTGAGGGAGTGGGAAGCAGTCAGAACAATGAGGAATACCACACCCTTCACCAGACTTATACTCACGTTTGTCTGGAATGGTGAGGGAGTTGATGGCAGTCAGAATAATGAAGAATATCACACCCTTCCCGAGGCTTTTCACAGGTCGGTCCATAATGTCAGCCTTTTACGCCCTCGGCGCTCCGTTCACCGACACTATCAACAAATATAATAATAATAATAATAATACATATAACACTTTGGAATAATAACAAAAATAATATCTAAATACAGATCCTACACGTCCATGCAACATACAAAATAATAATAATAATAATAATACATATAACACTTTGGAATAATAACAAAAATAATATCTAAATACAGATCCTACACGTCCATGCAACATACAAAATAATAATAATAATAATAATACATATAGCACTTTGGAATTTAAGGAATATTTTAATGTGTACATTTATAGTATTTAATGTGTAATATCTAATTTTATACTCTTGTATGGTTTGATTGGTGATTATTTTGTTTGAGTGATTTTAATGTACTGTCTGTTTTTTAATGATGACCACACCCTAATTTCCCCTAAAGGGATAATAAAGATTTATTGAATTGAATTGAATAATAACAAAAATAATATCTAAATTAAGATTCTACACGTCCATGCAACAACAAAATCACATATTTGTGTAGAACTCGACGGGCATGTGCAAAATTATAATTAATTCAATAAATTTTCGTATTCAATGGATAATCCTCTCTTTCGATAAAATGCAGACAGTAATCGTAATTCGTTAAACCAGAAGAGAGAAATATCACTTTATTAACCTAAAATCGGGAGAGTTTGTTACTCACAATCTCCTCTCCATGCTGTTTGGTAAACGGCCAAAACAATAATAGTAAAGATGTGTCGTTTCAACATTAAATATTGAAACGTGGAGGATGAGCCTTCGTTGCGACGAAAATTAAACACTTGTTGTTGAGAGTGTACTTATTTTACTACGGGTAATGTGAACGCAAGCATACTCCAGGAAAGAGAGATTTAACAAAATATTTTAAAACTTTTTGTTGGTCCCCCCCCCCCCCCAGTGGGTTGAAAACGTGTTTAGAAATAGAAGTGCTGTTGCCACTGTCCCGCTAAAATTGCTTCTAGACAAAACACAACAAAACACAACACAACGAAACCAAACCAAACCAAACCAAAAAACAACAACCAAAAAACACACACAAAAACCAAAACAAAACAAAACAAAACAAAACAACCAACCAGACAAACAAAAATAAAACAACAACGTCAACACCAACAACGAAGTGATGTATGGTCTCACCAACGGTCGGAAACTAATGTAGCACTGAGCAAATTGTAACGAATGTCTGTACAGTACGCTGTCATCGATGCTTCCCGGTGATATGTGAATAAAAGTGCGATTGTATAAATGACTGTTGCAAATAACAACGCGAACCAGACCCGGTGCGCTGTACAAAGATGGAAATCTTTGCAAAGTATCATAAATCTAGTAAGAAAAAAATACTCAGGGGCCGAGTCCGCAGAGTACTTCCTATTGGAATGTACCAAGTATACACATGCTCGCAACGCAACAATCAACAAACTTTCCCGACAGTATGAATAATTACATCCATCCACTTCTCCGCGGCAAGACAGACCTTCCATTGCCAGTCACTGTACATATTTTCAACACTGTTCTAGAGTTTTATCACACTTTCGGGTCGTTGTTTTTCTAACTAGCCATGTACATATATAACAAGCACGATTGCAATAGCTGATCGCTGTTGAAAGAGAATACTCACCAACTGAAACCTCTCTCTCTCTCTCTCTCGTAATTTGCGATCTGCCATTGCAAGGTTGCTATAAAATTTAATGAATGTTTACTCAGCATCGCATAAGTTCATCTCGTGAATGCTCAAAACTGTTTCCTTGTATCTCAACAATACGAAATAAATCTGTTTAAACCAAGGACGAGGTATCAAACCAACAGCAACAACAACAACAACAACAACAACAACAATCGAAAATGCAAACACGTATGTTAAAAAGAATCTTTTTGGCAGAAAGAAATAGAGAGTAAGAGAAAATGTGTTACCCTCGTTCCTACGGCCAGTCGAAGCGAAAGTGCGGGCAAACGCAAAATCATGGCTTGTTGAATTACTACGCCGCGGCGTGGGACATCAAGCGATATTGTCTCTTATTGTCTTGCACCACGTGATTCTTCTGTGTGCACAAAGCAGGCACCCGCCAATCATGCGTGACAGGCAATGAGAAAAGGTAGCAAGCAACGTCTTAGGGAAAAATAATTGATTTCATTATTTATTACACTAGCCCGGGGACAAGTAGGAGAGCTATATTCGGTACCCTCCGGGACTGACTACTGCTTGCGGAGAGAGAAATCTGTTCACTAACTTTGCTCAAAACAAACGTCTCTTTTGTTTTTTCCTGCGTCACTGCGAGTTTGATTCAATTGACTGTTAGGCTTTCGATAGCTGAATGCATACGTCTTGAGTGTACGTCTCAGCGCCTTTAAGTGTTGTACTCTAGCAAGCCATAACCTTCGACTGGCGCAGTAGCAGACAGTGAGGCTGAAATGGTGAGCGTCGCATAATTTGGGTGATACTATACGAACTCCTGAAACAATTCCCGCTATCATCATTCTTGCCGGTCATATACAACCAACCAGTTTTAACGACAATGTACGTTGCATACCAGTTTTGACGACAAGGGCCGTTGCATACCAGTTTTGACGACAAGGGACGTTGCATACCAGATTTTAGGGCAAGGGACGTTACATACCAGTCTGGCGACTAGATGCATTGCATACCAGTATTGACAAGATGCATTGCATACCAGTTTTGAAAATTGCATTGCATACCAGTTTTGACAAGATGCGTTGCATACCAGTTTCGACAAGATGCATTGCATACCAGTTTTGACAAGATGCATTGCATACCAGTTTTGACGACAAGTTACGTTGCAAACCAGTTCTGACGACAAGGTACGTCACATATCAGTTTTGACGACAAAGTACGTCGCATATCACCTATGTTGCATATTATTTTTGACAACAAGGTATGTGCATACCAGTTTTGACGACAAGATGCGTTGCATACCAGTTTTGACGACAAGTTACGTTGCATACCAGTTTTGACGACAAGGTACGTCGCATATCAGCTATTTGCATACTATTTTTGACGAAAAGGTGTGTGCATTCCAGTTCTGACGACAAGATGCGTTGCATACCAGTTCTGACGACAAGATACGTTGCATACCAGTTTTGAAGACAATGTACGTCGCATATCCGCTATTTGCGTACTATTTTTGACGACAAGGTATGTACATACCAGTTCTGACGACAAGATGCGTTGCATACCAGTTTTAACCACAAGTTACGCTGCATACCACTTTTGACAACAAGGTACGTCGCTAATCAGTTTTCACGACTTAAGCTATGTTGCATACTATTTTTGACGACAAGGTATGATTGTGCATACCAGTTTTGACGACACGGTACGTCGCGTGCCAGTTTTGATGACAAGGTGTGTTGCATACCAGTTTTTTTTTTTTTTTTAATTTCTTTTTTTCACATTTTGCACATATATGATAGACATAACATACGTACACAATCAACCAACGGAAGAAAAAAAAACAAAAAAAAACAACAACCCCCCCCCCCCAAAAAAAACAAAAAACAAACAGACAACAGCGACACCCCCCCCCCCCCCCCCAGGTGAACAGACATTTGTCCAGAGCGCTTACAGATATCTAGCCATGTAGATCTACTAAGATACAGATCATGTATACTTGTAATACATAATAATGTAAAATCATTTTAAGATACATACTAACTTTTTATACGGGAACCAATCGTGATCGAATTTCACAAGCTTTCCACAGATTCCATATCTGTACCTTTCTGTTATATATCTCTGTCGTACAGATCTGATGAATACATTAATGTCTGGCAGCGACTCCTGTAATCTACATTTGTAAATATGAAATTTTCCTAACAGTAAAAGGAGATCTATTATTTCGTCTGTTCTAACATTTTTTTTCATTCCAAACATCACCAGAGTATCTGAAAGAGTAAATGAAGCACAGCTATTGCAGTTTTCATGTAGCCATGTCTGAAACGCTGACCAGAATCGAGCTACAAATGGACAATTCCAAAACAAATGGCTCAACGTTTCCTCTTCCTGTAGGCAAAAGGTACAAGCTGGAGAATCTATAATTTTCCTGAGAAACAGAAATCGTTTAGTTGGCAGGACTCTATGTAACAATCTAAACTGAAACCATCTAAGTTGACAATCTGGTGTAGTTCTGAATGGTTTACGAAAAATAGATTTCCAGGGTGGCAGGTCGGTATAATGTTGTTGCCACTTTGTCGTACAAGGTACTTTGTAGCTCACCTTAACTAATGCAGAGTAAATTGCTTTTGAGTCACTATACAGAATGAGTTTCCAGACTTTGCACTCAGACACAGAACAATTTTCAGTTATTTTGATACCAATCTGCCTCAGGTATGCTTTAGCAGCATTGATAACTCCTGAGTATACTAAAAAGCTGGTTGTCACATTTGGGTATTGTTCACAGAATCTTTCGAAGTTTAAAAAGCAACCTGTGTGATCCAACAAGTCTCCAATTGCTAGTACCCCATTTTCTTTCCATTCTTTAATATGTATGGTTTTATGTGCCCTTTTGATGTTTATATTATAATGAATCTTCTCAGATACAAATTCCTCATATGTGTCTGGCACACATTTCATATGCAAGTTTTTGAGGTGTTTCATAACATCCACCCAGAATCTATTTTTACAACGCTGCATGACAATGTTGGCGTATTCCCCACCATATAAAACCACATTGCTAATATCTGGGCAAATTGCAGGTAGTATACGCTTAACCAAAGATTCACTTCTGAAAACTCGCTTCAACCAGCTCAGCTTTAACGAAGCCAAAAAACAATTTACATCAACCATTCTAATACCACCATATTCATACATGGTGCATGCAACCTTCTTACCCACTTTCCCTTTCTTTCCATCCCACAAAAATGAAAACAAACCTTTGTTCAATTCTGACATAAACTGTGGTGAGGGGTCAGGTAGGTTGCAGAACAAGTGTACAATTGTGGACAGAGCCAGTGTTTTAATAACAGTGATTTTGCCTAAAGGGGTAAGTTGCCGTTTGGACCATGTTTTGAGAATGCGGTTGATGTCTGCTAATTTATTGTCATAATTAATATCTACTATATTCTCTACCTCTGTCGAAAATTTTACTCCAAGCACCTTAAAAATACCTGGATTCCATACAAAGTTTGAGTCCCGCATATATCTTGTCTCAGAGTTTGTCTTTGAGCCAACCCACACTACTTGCGTTTTTTCAAGATTAATTTTTAAACCTGAAATCGAGCCAAAGTACTGTAGGGTGTGTATGCTTTGTACAAATGATGTTTCACTGCCATCAAGGAACATGGAGGTGTCATCAGCAAACTGTGACAAGAGAACGTCAATGTTATTTATTTTTAAACCCTTGATATCTTTGTTCTGTCGGATAATAGAGGACAGAATTTCCGCACAAATTAAGTATATATACGGCGAGCAGGGGTCCCCCTGTCTGCAGCCGCGACCAATATGAAACCACCCAGAATATTCACCGTTGACTGAAACACAAGCAGTAATACTGTTATAAAAGGTTTTTATCCACTTTTTCAAGTCTGGACCGAATCCGAAGAAATCAAGGCATTTATAAATAAAACTCCAGGCCACACTGTCAAACGCTTTTTCAAAATCCACTAAAAGAATGAGCCCTGGTAACTTGTTTACATGTGTGTATGTGAGTATGTCATATATCAGTCTAATATTCTCCCCTATATGTCTACCTTTTAAAAAACCTTTCTGATCCTCATGTATGATGCTAGGTAAAACTGATTTAAGGCGTTCAGCGATACAAGAAGATGCTATTTTATATACTGTATTAAGAAGTGTGATCGGTCTCCAGTTTTTTAAACATTTCTTGGGTTTACCTTCTTTAGGGATGCATGTGATGACACCTTGACGCTGAGTAACTGACATCTGTCCAGTACAAAAACCATAATTAATCGACCGCACAACGAAAGACCCAATATCCACCCAGAAGAACTTGAAAAACTCTGCACTAAAACCATCAGAGCCTGGACTTTTGTTATTCTTCATGCGTTTCAATGCACATAATGCTTCTGTCTCACTAATAGGACCTTCCATGGAATTACTGGCCTCCTCTGTAAGACGAGGGGCTACCACTGACCTAGACAAATTAACATCAACAATAGCAGACTCTCTAGAGGCATACAGCTGTTCATAGAATTTCTGAGTTTCTTTCAGTATCTCGCTGTGATCACATGTAATGCTGCCCTGTTCAGTCTCCAGTATATTCATGGATTTTTCAACAAAATTTCTCTTTTCAAGGCTACAAAAATATCTAGTGGTCTTTTCTCCATCCTGAATCCATTTTGCTCGTGATCTTATTATCAAACCATCAATTTTCTTTTTCCTGATTTCAATTAGCTCTGTTTTCTTGCTTTCTAAAGTTTCTACATTACCATCAGTCAAATTCAGCTCTAATATGGATATTTCTCTTTTTAATGCTTCCTCTTTCCTTGTTTCTTCCTTCTTTTTATGGCTGGCATAGGAGATAGTATGACCTCTAACCTCCAACAAAACCATTTCAAGAAATAGTTGGTCATTTATAACAAACTGGATATCCTTATTATCAATCCTGTCAATATTGTTAGTATCATATACTAGGGCACCATATTGTTTCTTTAAATCTGATAAAACTTTTTTCACCATGACAGCATACTCAGTATCTCTCAGAAGAGAGTTATTAAATTTCCAGTAAGTGCTAGTCCGTTTCCGTTTACTGATACCAAACTGAACTGAAACCAACGCATGGTCTGACCGATAACCAGGTTCAATTTTGGCGCTACTTAATTCTAACAGTAAACCTTCAGAAACAAGGAAATAATCCAGACGCCCTTGCTGAGTAGAATTGAATCTTCGCCATGTATACTGCCTTCTTGCAGGATTCACCTCTCTCCAAACATCCACTAAGTTGTAAGAAAGCATCATTTCCTGTACTGCCTTCATAGCACGGGGACGGTTAATATTCTTGTACCGATGTGTGTCTTTAGAGACATCAAGGACAACATTCCAGTCTCCACCAATGATAATACATTCATTATCAAGTAAATCTATTTCATCAATGAGCTGTTCGAAGAATACAGGTGTATCAGCATTACTAGGGCCATAGATATTTGCCAATGTTAGACGTTTCCCAGCAATTTCGATGTCAGCAACTATATAGGCTCCACCTGCTCCTTTAGTAACATTATGCAGTTTGTATGCTACATTCATACATACCAGTTTTGACGAAAAGTTACGTTGCATACCAGTTTTGACGACAAGATGCGTTCCATTCCAGTTTTGACGACAAGGGACGTTGCATACCAAGTGTCCAGTATATGAGAGAATGCGTGTGATTTCACGTGAGCGTGCTTGCTGGGTTCAGTTCGCGGCGCGTTGAGCCAATTCAAGAAATTGAGTAAAGCGCCTATACAATGCATAATTCTTCTTCTTCAGGGATGAAAAGGAATGGGTTTTTCGCTGAATCGTAAAAGCATCGGAAAAAACTCCGCTGACTGACACCCGTGCAGGTGGACTGCCTTCGCGGAAGTGACACCTTGACGCCAGGCAGTTCTTGTTTGCTTGCGAAACAGCGGCTGCGGCGACTATTCACCATCCACACGCAAGCACAGAATAATCTAATTGTTGCCGAACATGGCCAAGTAATTCAAGCACTGCTTGGTTTGTATGAGAAATCCATGGCGACAACCAAAGAGGCCACTTTGAGCATGAAGGGAAAATCTATTGCGTGACGTGCGCACGGGCAGCTTTTGAAAATATTTCTTTATTCTTTTTCTTTTCTTTTCTCCTGAAAAGGACGTTTGGGCTTAGGAGTAGGCGATCAATGTGTACTTGAAATCCTCTCTCTCTCTCTCTCTGTTCTGTTCTCGATTTTGCTTTAACTTCTCTGTTAGGTCTTGACTCAGCAGTTTTGAATTCGATCACCCGTGATTGATGCATACAAAAGCTGACTGTAATCAAATATTTCCCTATAAAAGTGTTTTCTTGCCTGTATGATGTCTATGATGTACATGCGAGAAAAAAAATGCAAGTTTGTGACGTAGATAATTATTTAGAAACACCCCAAAGAGCTACGCTGCGACGCTCCCTTCATCCGACATCTTGGAAATTCGCAAGTTTGTTTACTCTTTACCGACACCTGTTTTGCGCCCACTATGAGTTCGTCTGGGGACTCTGATAGTGACATGTGACACATACTTGTGTTTTCTGGAAAATAGAAACTGTCTCCTGGATTTCCATTCTAGTGGCTGATGTGAACGCATTTGCTCTCACCTGTTCACACCTGTTCTCATCTTTTCATAGATACGGTGCGTGTTGTCAGTGACAGCTGACATTTCATTACATACTCGTATGTATGGTGAAAAATTGTTTTATGAGGGTTTTGGTATGAAGTCATTCAAGCGATCATGTTTTAGACACTGATGACTGGTGTTAATTACTCTGTTGTAACACCTATGACTGTTGTATAAATAGGCCCAAATTTGGATATGTGCCGCAAAACAGATTGTATTTTGTGGAAAATCAGAGTTTAGATTGGATCACTTCATGGAATTTTTGTTCTCTGGGTTCTCGCATTTTTTGTGTGTTTTGTCTGGAAAATTCTGTTTTCATAACAAGTCAAACGTCTCCATGTCTACCTCAAGCAGGTGTATGCCAATCACACGAAAGTGCACTATTTTGTAAACTGATTGATATGTAACATGATTGAATTGGTAAATGATACAATACATAAAAGTGACTTGAAGAAAAATATTCGAAACTCAATACAAACTACCGTGGAAGGCAAGAACTGTTGAGAGTTAATGTCCTTGTAGTTTGGTTAGGACAGATTGTTAGGTTCTCGTGATCCACTATGGGGCGGTCGGTGATCTAGTGGATAAGAGACTTTTCACTAATACGAGAGGTCAGGGGTTCGAGTCCCACTCGGGGCAATGAATTTTTCCTTCTCGTATGTGGCACCGTTCATTCGGGCCGATCGTCGGGGGTTCTCTCCGGGTACTCCGGCTTCCTCCCCCTCTGCTTTGGAAATGTTCAGCCCACCAAATCTGAAAAATAAATGCAATTCTAAATTCCGATATTTAAATAGCTGAGCTGACCCTTCGCACCACGTGTTTGTGATGTGTTTATGTCCAGTGTGTGAGAGAATGCGTGTGATTCAGGTGAGCGTGCGTGTTGGGTTCAGTTCGCGGCGCTTTGAGCCGATTCATGAATTTGGGTAAAGCGCCTATACAATACTCATTATTATTATTATTCTCTATGTCAATCCCCATGTCATAAAGTTTCCTCCTCCTCCTCATCATCATCGACATCTTCTTTGGTCTTAACGTCTCAGATCACGGATTTATTTGTATACGGCCACCGTACGAACCACCATGTTTGTTCAACAAAGAATCAGCTTTTTATTTCTTGGCATACAAAATACTGACTTTCTCACGTCCAACAACGACGCCCGACAGGCGACGGCACATCACACTAATGGAGAAAACAGTACCGTCAGACACGGAGCGGGAAGTCTTCGCTGACTAAAAGCTTAGTAAACACGTCTTATGGATACTTTCACCCTGTCATCGGCTGACTCATGACTGTGTCCCTCGTGTTCCAAACGTTAGAACAAAAACGTACGGGCAGCGGTCGTTTTCACACTAAGAACCCACCCGTTGGAACATCCTTCCAGCCTGACTTTAGTGTGTGCAAAATCAACCACGGCAACATTACTCTTGTTTGTTTGTTTTTTAAGACAAAAAGGTATAGATCGTTTTATTTGATCACTTATTATTAATATAAATAACACGTCTCAGTAACTCTTTTAAATGTTTCTTTTGATCAGTCAAACAAAACTATGAAACTTCAATGTCCTTTTTTTTTTTTTTGGTTGCCTCGTTTCCTTCTTGGTCGTCCATTGTCCATTCAGATCACACTTTGTCCAATATTCATGTTTAAGTTGTCCGCGGCACAGTTACTCTAACTTCGGAGTGTAAAGCCAACACAGCCGCCGTGAAAGATGAAAAAGAATAAGAAGACAAAAGGCTTTCACGGCGCATAGTAGAAACACAGGCTTCACTCTGACAGGATATTTAATATATCGATATTTCTTTGAAGTAACCCCCGTCCTCCGGAGAGAAGGTAAATGCATGTGTGTGATGACAGCAGCACAATGAAAAGGGCTCTTTCTGTGACGGGATGTGAGTTTTTGAATTTAAAAAAAATCAGACGTAATAACTGGAGGTGGGGAGCCGGGGGGAGGGCGGGACGGGGGGGGGGGGGGGGATTTTTTTTTGCTCCCGTCCAGACCCCAACCCCTCTTGGGAAAGCAAAAATATTCCACACGTGGGAACTATTCGCAAAGTTAACAAACTCCTATGAATTCCCAAGAAATCGATATCGTACAACAAAAATATGACGATTTACTGAGCGAGGTTGTCTTGTGTGTGTGTGTGTGTGTGTGTGTGTGTGTGTGTGTGTGTGTGTGTGTGTGTGTGTGTGTGTGTGTGTGTGTGTGTGTGTGACATATGACGTACAACATATTTGTTATGGTAATTTCTTACGATAACAGTAACAAAATGTCTGTAGAAACGGAAGTTTCAAGTATTTTAATGTAATAGACGCAGCGCTACAGTGGTAGTGCAAATACATATTGTAAAACACAGAGAAAATGACAAAGTTGACGCTAAAAAGTATACACGTACAAAGCAACAGAATAAGCGCGAACAGTTTTGCATTGATGAACAGAGTAATCAGTCTCAGACTGAACCCCCCCCCAAAAAAAAAAAAAAAAAAAAAAAAAACACCACTTTCAGGAGTACAGGAACAACCTCCAGGGCAGAGTCATCAGTGTGTCCTCGATGACATGCAGGTACCAAGCTTACATACCGAGAAAATCCGAGTTTGTTTTTGGTCTGGTCTTGTCTGGTCTTGTCTGGTCTTGTCTTGTCTGATCTGGTCTGGTCTTTTCTTGTCTTGTCCTGTCTTGTCTTGTGTGATCTGTCTGATCTGACTTGTCTGGCCTGGCCTTGCGTGGTCTGGTCTGGTCTGGTCTGGTCTGGTCTGGTCTGGTCTGGTCAGGTCAGGTCAGGTCAGGTCAGGTCAGGCCAGGTCAGGTCAGGTCAGGTCAGGTATAATAATTAAGTCACATGGTTTTGTTTGGTTTGGTTGGTTTATTAGGCTACAGGTTCTTGATGATGCAGTTTGCTTTGTCTCTAACCTTTCTGTCAAAACAATTTCTCCATGCCAGTTCCCGGCTAGTATCTTCCCTTCTTCTCTTGCGTCACTTGCCCCCACGCCATTTTGCGAAGCAAGCAAGCGTCAAGCATAATTAGTACTAAGTACGTAATAACGTGAAAGTTACAGGCTGCGTGTGACAGTAAAGGCACGATGTTTTACGTCATACCCTTCATTTTCTGTTTGTGATCCCGAATGGCCCTGAACAGGGCTGGTACGTCAAATCCCACTATGATAAAGGCGAAGACTGTCAGAACAAGAACCGCCGTGGCTCCCATGACCTTGACCGAGATACGATCGTCTTCAGCGCTGTTCTTGGCTCTGCGCGTGCGTGACAAGTTCTTCCGGTCTAGCAGAAGGTCATCGACGTCATAGATGACGCGGGACGAGACACTGGCCTGCTGGGATACGAGAGAAGATGGGCAGCTGATGACCACAGCTGGAGTGACCGTCACCGTTTGCGTCACCTCGTGCGGGACAGCAAATTGCGTCACCGTTGGCTCTGTCACCGTTTCTGTCTGCGCGACCGTCACGTGGTCTGTTATTTGCACGTGCACTGTGCTCACCGGGCATCCTGCCTGACCAGCTTCACTGTCGTAGATTGACGCAGTCATCCATGAACTTGCAATTTCATCAGCTGGCGACGGTGTGGGACCCGCTCCGAGTTCGGTGCATGTCTGCGATTCCGTGACCGTCACGAACTCAGTAGCTGTGTTTGTGACGGTGGCTGTTTCTGTCCCGTATACGGTCGTCGCTTCCACCGGGACTACAGGCGTCGGTGTGATGGTGACGTAATCAGTCACTGCGTCCGGGCGCATTGTGACGTAAACAGTTTCCGCGTCAGGAGACAGGGTGGCGTAGGCGGTTTGTGTGACAGGAAACGACGAGACGAGTGTCTCCGTGCAGGCGGTTTCCGTTGCAGAGAAAGAATTCATGAGAGCTCTCAGGGAACTCCGACCTGAATAGAATAGAAGAGAATAGAATAGAATAGAATAGAAGAATAAAATATTATAAAATAAAGAGATTTATTTGAATTTGAATAAGGACAGTGTCGACAACTGAATGGTGACAATTTTTGTTGCAAGCTTTTCACCTGGCGGCGTGGACGAAGAAGGTGTGCAGTCCTCTGGCTTCAACTTGCCCTCATCTTCTGCTCGAGCCACCGGGGACGTCGTGCTGTCTCTTTCATCTGTCGCGTTCAGCCGACAAAAAGAACATTCAGTCAATACCTGTACCCTTGTCATGACGCCAAAGTAAGAAACCAAAAAATACTTAGGTCTATGTTTCTCTGTATTATGTATGCTATGTGTATAAAAAAGTACCTACTTTCATTTTCACCAACACAAATAGTGTATATGTGTAAGAACAATACACACACTTATTTCTGGCAACATGGTTAATGCATAGATGCGTGTGTGTGTGTGTGTGTGTGTGTGTGTGTGTGTGTGTGTGTGTGTGTGTGTGTGTGTGTGTGTGTGTGTGCGCTGTGCCTGTACCTATTATCTCATTTTTCTTTTGTTGACAGTAGATATAGTCCATGTAGCGGTGAAAACTGTCGCATTCACCAGCACCAGTACATTCTCGACCTGTTTCGAGATTAGTTTCGAGATTAGTACCTACGTGAGTAATCTCCCTTGCCGCAACAAGCACGAATTTTTTTCGCGGCGGAGCACAAAGCTGCCACGAAAAATGATTGATTGCTGTGGGTCTATGTATGCAGGGGGGACTACTCATGCAGGTAAAAATCTCGAAACAGGCCGAGAATGTACTGGTGCTGGTGAATGCGACAGTTTTCACCGGTTCTGTGCACACTGTGAAATAACACGGGGACCTCAAAGTTGTTCGCAACTGTCCACTTTCTTTGTCACCGAGTAGTTTGATTTTTTCCTTCATAGGCATTACTAAGCTCAGCCCGGTTTCGTTTAGCCCGAGTTGGCGTCGTCGCGGGGGCCAAGAGTAGCGAAGCCCCCGGAACGGGAATGCATCTGTGCAAGACACGATTTTGACAAGGTGAGAGGTGCTCATCCTGCCAGATGTAAGTAAATAATTTATAATCATGAATAAAACAGCACTGCTGGTCGTGTTAACCCGACCCCGATCTTCCCTTTAAAAAAAGTCGGCTCTTTGCCTTTTTATTTTCCTTTTCATTATTCTTCGCCTTTTTTCTTGTTCTTTCTTTTCTTTTCCGTTTCTTTTTTTTTTTTCTTTTGTTCCGTATTTGTTGATTCCGACCAAAAGGGAGGATTCTAAATTTACATAAAATACTGGCTCTTTCGTGTCTGTTTAAGTCGGCAGAACAAGCAAACACCACATTAATGGAGAAATACAGATACAGGAAAGGGAAAGTCCGCCCTAAGTAAAAATTCAGTAAACAAGTCTTTTGGAGACGTGGGCAGTTATAGACCACTGGCTTTAGAAGCGAAAGTTGCATCCGGAATCACCTCCCTTTTGTGCTCCGTGCACGGAATGAACTGGCGTCACCGTGGGTTACTGTTTGTTCTATCACGGAGTACAAAAGGGACGGCTGTGTCGGTTTTTTGATAAAGGTATTCTTGCGCCATTTCTATGGTGGCCGCCGGACGGCTTTAGTTTTTATTTTTGTTTTGTTTTTTGTTTTCATGTTGTTTGTTCATGTCTTTTGACCACCACGAAGGTGTTTTGAAAGACAGCGGCGCGAGGCGGTCTGTTTAAAAAGAAAGAAAAAAAGGTACAGTTCAGATAAATGGCCAATTTCTACTCTTCTGCTGACTTACATATATTCTGGCAATCGACGAATGTCATAGGGTTGGTGTTGTCGTTGACGACCAAAAACAGACACATGGTGTACGGGGGGAGGGTGGACACCCCGCTCGGTGCTGTGGCGAAACAGCCAATCATTTTTCGACACATGTCCTGGCACAGCAACATGCTGGCGTTGCGGACTGGTATCGAGGACAGAGTAGCGCTGGACGTCTGGAACCCGCATGGCTCTGTGGATGCGAAAGGACAAAACCTACTTCATCGGTTTGGTGTGTCGTATCAGTGTCTGTCTGTTCGCCATGAAACCTCACATCGCGATCAAAACTGGTTGCTGTACTTGGGGGGGGGGGGGGGGGGGGGGGGGGGCGGTAAGAATCTGACGGGGAAAAAAATCTGAGAAATCTTCAAATTTATTATACATCTTTTCCACTTATTTTCAAAACACTCAGTGTAATCCCACGAGTTCCTGGTCGACGGGAAGTAACCACGACGCGAAGTCGCCGATATGAACGATGGAGTTACTTTCCGTGGACCAGTCCAGTCACGCAGCGAGAGAGAGAGAGAGAGAGAGTGTCTGTGGAGGGGGGGGGGAGGGGGTCAGAGACAGTCAGGCAGGCAGAAAACAGATAGCGGAAGAGCATCTATCAAACTAAATTCTTCTCAAAACAGAAACTAGACACATACTCTACTTCCTCGTATTGAATAACAACCAACACTGACCACATACAGAAAGAAATAAAGCACCCTTACACAGAATGGTAATGACAATAATCAGAGATAAGTGAGTGTCCCTAAAATATTGGACATAATCAAATATCGTGGTTATGCGGGTG
>JACVVK020000384.1:457500-582500 GCA_018292915.2 Batillaria attramentaria | reverse complement strand
GAGCCAATACAAAAACTCACCCACCTGTGTTAGGAACCGTGAGTGCGATCACAGGACTGATGAATATCCAGACGAAAATGCCAAGTCCGATCGCTTTGCTTCTCATCTTCACGTATGCAACGTCGAAACCGGTAAAACAGTGATCTGCAAAACACAGTTCCCAATACTATACACGATTCAATGCGGCAGCATTATATACCAAGCTTTTTTTTTTTAGAAGGAGAGGGTGGGTAGGTATTTGGGGGTTTAACATCCTTTTCCACCACATAGGGTGATATCAAAGACGGGGCAACGATGAAAAAGCCAGCACAAATATTTGGCCCCAGCCGGGATCGAACTAACGACCCGAGCATTAGAAGTCCAACGCTCTACCATTCGACCACCCCGGCTCCCGTCAGTTTTAGAAGGAGAACATGTGTTTTGTTTTTGTTTGTTTTGGTGGGGGGGGGGGGTGTTTGTTTGTTTGTTTGTTTTTAAACACTAGGAAAAAATCCTTTCCCTCTTTGCTTTTTTTCTTTGTTTCTTTCCAGACGAAGCTTTAAAAACAGCGGTTTAATTATTTTTAAAACAACATTGCAGTTCAGCAGTGTCAAAAGAGAGAGAACGAACGAACGAACGAACGAACGAAACTTTATTTTACAAGGATAAAAGATTAGGTGCACAGACCTGTCTTACATCTTGTCCTTGCTAGGCTACAACTAAGTAAGTTAAACTAAGTAAAGCGCGTGCACCCACACACACACACACACACACGCACGCACGCGAGATATATCAAAAGAAAGAAATGCAGGGGGGGGGGGGGGGGAATGCAGAGAAAAGGATTATGCGGTTATATAGTTTAAATAAAAGAAGAAAAAATTCAGTATTTACATAAAGAAAGTAAATAAGATGAAAATAAAACAAAGAACCAAAGAATGTGGCAATTGAGAGATTCAGAAAAACGCTGACGGGATGTGTGTTGCCACAGTGTAGAAAACCAACAGTAACAACAACAAAAACAGGAAAAAGGTAATGCCAATAAGAACTGGCTTTTGTCGCTGCTTTTAAACATACAAAATAATAAAAAGTACGATCAGAACCATTACGAGCTGTTCACCAGATGTTTAAGTAGTCTGGCCTTGAAAGATGCAACCGAGGGTGCTGATGTGATATGTTTTGGAAGGATATTCCAAGTGTGTGCCCCTGAGTAAGAGAGGGAGGTTTTAAAAATATCTACGCGGGGCTTCGGCACCATATAATCGTTTCTCAGTGTTCGGTACGGCACTTGAGAGTGTGTGAATAGATTAGCGAGATATGAGGGGGTTTTTGACAATTTTATTTTTTTGCATCAGCACCATTTTGTTGAGTATGAGTTGTTTCCGTAAGGGCAGGATGCCCAATAATTTGAATTTGTCATCGGTGCTGAGTGAGCACACACTTTTGTCTATGACCAGTTTAATTGCTCGTCTATGAAGCGAATTTATCCTTTTATAGTTTGCCTCACTACAACCGTCCAAAACAGTGGACGCGTAGTCTATGTGTGGCTGGATATGTGCATTGTAAAATAGTTTCCTTGTGGGTTCATCGGTAAAGTATTTAAGTTTGGATAGTAAAAACAGATTCTTTGACAGCACTTTACAAGTATTATTTATGTGCGCTTGCCAGCTTAGCTGATCATCTACTGTGATCCCCAGTACACGGTGTACATGAACTTGTTCAATATGATGAGAACCAAGGCAAAGCTGTAATGGGGGCGGATTCAGTTGGTGTTTCTGTCTTGTGGTAATTAACATGCATTTAGTTTTAGATGGATTAGGGATCATACAGTTATTTCTGCACCATTTTGAAACATCGTGTAGGCTTTGTTGTAAAGATTGGTTGATAGATGCGACATTTGAAGCGGAGACATCAACTGTCGCATCATCAGCAAAAAGACTACAAGTGGTGTTTGGCTGAGTTATGTGTAACGGCAAGTCGTTAATAAATATAGAGAATAACAGTGGCCCAAGTATGGATCCTTGGGGTACTCCATGCTGTATTTCACCTTCTGATGATGTTTTGCCATTTAAATAAACATACTGAGTTCGCCGTTCCAGGTAGGATTCAAAGAATGCGACTGTTTTATCACTAAAATGATAAGCTGACAACTTTTGTAGCAGTAGTTTATGATTAACTAGGTCAAAAGCCTTGCTCAGGTCCAGGAAGAAAGCTCCTGTCATTTTAGAATTGTTTATGGCACTGAGCCACCTGTCAGTCAAATGAACCAATGCTGAGTGACAGGAGTGCTTCGGACGGAAACCTGACTGTAATGTGTGGAGAAGACTGTGTTCTTCAAGGAAAGCCTGTGCGTGTTTATGGATGTGTTTTTCTAACGGTTTGGAAAGGGCTGACAGAAGGGAAATAGGTCGAAATTTGTTGGGGTCCGTTAAGTCTCTTGTTTTGGGAAGGGGAATGACTTTCGCAACTTTCAGGCTAGCCGGAAATTTCCCTTGCTCAATACGCAAATTATAAATGTATGTTAATGGTTCCACTATATATGGAAGAGATAACTTTAGCACAGTACTACTTATACCATCAGCGCCAGAAGTGCGCTTATTTTTCATTTGTGAAATACTTTTTCCTACATCAAATACAGTTAAAGGGGGAATTGAGAATGACGTGGAAGGTTCTAACTTTTCACTACAGTATTTTATGAGGTTGTTAGAAATACAAGGTGCACCCGAGGAACTATTCTGTAGAAGCGATTTTTCATTTGTGAAATACTTTTTCCTACATCAAATACAGTTAAAGGGGGAATTGAGAATGGCGTGGAAGGTTCTAATTTTTCATTACAGTAGTTTATGAGGTTGTTAGAAATACAAGGTGCACCCGAGGAACTCAGTAGAGAGAGAGAGAGAGCGAGCGAGAGAGAGAGAGAGAGAGCCCAGACTTATAAAACAGGAACGAGTCATTGTTTACAAATAAAACAAAATGTATGTGAGAAAACAGCAAACACAACCCCCCCCCCCCCCCAAAAAAAAAAAAAAAAAAAGAAAGAAAGAAAAAAAAAAGCAACAACAAATTATCAACGACAACAACACCCGCGAAATTTAAGACGATACGACACACCTCTGTTCTAAGGCCACTGGCTGGACAGCAGTAACTAGATACTTACGCTTGTTCCAAACGCGTGTCTTCTGCACAAATTAATCATACGCAGGCGCGGCCTTTGCAAACTCATACAAACTGACCTTGAACTAGAATGCCACAGGCACACGACAAGCAGCATCCCCCCAGTCACTGTGATGATATGCAGTAAGTCTATCACGAATGCTTTTGCGATGGAGATTGCTTGAGCCCAAACCCCTTTGGCTCTGGTCGAGCAGCCTGGAGATAATGATAACAACAATAATAATAATAAACTGAATCACATTTATACAGCGCAGTCCTAGAAAATACATCAACTCATTGCACATTCACACAACATGCACTCACTCGCACATAGGACACATCATAACACAGCAGGCACCACCGTTACATGAATCAGTAAAAGGCAAGTAGATGAAATAGGTGGGTTTTTAAAGCTCTGATCTGAAAAATGACAGAGAAGGTTGCTGTCTCACGCCAGCAGGCAGCGAGTTCCAGACTGTTGGGGTGGTAAACCGGAACTGAACAGCGTTCGCCAAAGGATTTCGACTGAATTTCTCTTAAGAATTTTGAAAAGCCTTTCAGTGGATAAGCGGAGGGCAGGTGTAGCAGTCCAGATTACACCCCGCCTGGAGTATACCCCCGTATAAACTGACCTAGCCCAGACTATCCCCTCGTATGGAGGCAACGCCCCACTGAAGAAAACAAATTTCCCCCAAAAATTAGCATTTCTAAAGGCACCTAAAGGTGAAATTTATACTGCAATGCTACTGACATGCAAGTCTTCAAAAATGAGGTTAGAAGTCCCATAGGGCGTTACATGTATTATGGTACATGACTGTGCACAGGCACTCACTGACTCAGTCACCGACTGTGTCACCCAGTCTTCGATCAGACGTCGATTGTGCGGTCAGTTCTGACCATTTTTTTCAAAAGTGTGTGCACGCTCTCGCTGACCCAGATATCCCTGCAATTCGACACTCCTCCGCAACGAGGAAGAGTTGTTGATATGCGACAGGCGCCTATGGCGAGTGCAAAAACTTGTGCGTGCGCTGTTGTCATGACTATGGAATGTTTGTTGACGGCAGTCTCCACAATAGCCAACAGCCTTAGTGACAGCTTAACCGCGCTCAAGTTCCACTATTTTGTGAAGGCTTTTAATTTTGTCCACATTTGAAAGCTTCGTCAACAAAAGTCACACGTTCACTTAGTTTAATTCAATGTGCGCTGCGTACAGCCAGGCGAGTTTTCCCCGTCATATAATTATTTTTAAGTTTCCTGGGCCGCCTTATTCAAACATCACACCACGCAACAAAACACACACAGAAAAGAATTTAAAACAAAAACCCCAAAACCAACAACGAAAGATTGATTCTGCCAAGTCTGGCATACAAGTACATATTTGTAAAACGCGTTATAGGCAGTTGCGCTATCTCGCGAGAAAGGTGCTTTGTGGACCATTCGTTATTTTTAGTAAACACGAACGTGCCAAGATGCTTGCGCCTCTCATTTTGCTGCTTGAAACTGGTGTTTCTGTTCGGGCATTTATAAGTGAAAGATAATGGCGTGTTGTCATGCAGTGCCAGGTAGCCATGTTTATTCATCCAGACACAACCAACACCGACCAGCATCCAGAAACAGAGAGAGAGAGAGAGAGAGAGAGAGAGAGAGAGTAATGAATACTTTCAACCAACTCTGTCCAGCATCCAGAAACACAGGGAGAGAGAGAGAGAGTATTTTAAGGCTTAACGCTGCGTCAGCGACAAAGACTAATTCGCGGCAGGAGAGAGAGAGAGAGAGAGAGAGAATACAATGAATACTTTCAACCAACTCTGTCCAGCATCCAGAAACAGAGAGAGAGAGAGAGAGAGAGAGAGAGAGAGAGAGAGAGAGAGAGAGTGATCAATAATTTCAACGGCTGCACACACACTATCAAGAAGACTATGGATGTGAAGTGTCATGCAAAGACAGCAACAGAATGCAAAGTGCTGGATCGAAACTTTTTATTTACAGAGTACACAAGACAAGTATTCCAAGAGAAAACAGGAACTTGTGTCGAACGATCCCATCCGAATTTTCATCTCCCCTTTCTTCCTTACCTTGTACGCATACAGTGTACATGCATACTTTTCCTTATCACAAGCAACAAGTACATCAAAACAATGTGGTAAGGCTGCATAACTGACTCTTTAATCCCAGCAAAACTGTATTTCTGACATGGACATAATGATAACCAGAAAGCATAAACGCAAAACCAAGGTTGTAAAAGTCAGTAACAACCGCTTACACATCTAGCTATGTCAAAATGACAACACACCACGGGCTAAACAATGCTATGCATGTCCTGTTTGACACGTCACGAGGATGTCAGTACATGTGGCCTATGACGTGTATCTTAAGGTTAGTTTCTATAACGATAATCTTTAACTTTCTTTTCACGTCCATAAATATTCAGCTCATGTTCAGTACACCGGCGAGTTGCTTCCAACCTTTTAACCCGCTTCCTTTTTTTTTTTTTTTTTTTTTTGGGGGGGGGGGGGGGGGGGGGGAGGGGTGATACATAAAGTTTTCTTCATTATGTTGCTGTTCCACCTGTATTTATAATAACCAACTTTCTCAACTTATCCCAGTACACAGCGCAACTCACCAATGCCTTTTCTACCAAACTACCCTTTGACAAAAAAAACAAAAAACAGACAGAAAAAAAGACACACAAAGGACAGCCAGTTGTCTACTTTTTTCAGTTTCTGTTTTTTAAAACAACAAATGTCAGTTTTCATCAATAGTAGTTCAAACACGGACTGTCTTCAGTCTTGGAAGCGGATGTCCATCGCGTGAGAGACAAGGCGAGATTACTTGCGGTACCACATCTGAATGGTTCGCATACGCTTGATCTTCTTCTGCAGTTGTAAAACTCCATACAGCAGGGCCTCAGCTGTGGGTGGACATCCTGTGCATGAGAGATAGTCAGTCAACATAGGGATACAATAAAATCGGTAAGTACAGGCCACACTGACGAACATTAAAGGCAGACCTTCTTCTGCCGTAACTGCATCACACGAACATTACAGTATTATGATTCTTGGAATCACAGGGGTGAATTTTTTTTGGAAAAAGCTTGAATACTAGTGTAGAATCCAAGCCTGGGTTCAGGGGTCACCTGTGAAAACTTCACAAATCCGAGGTTTTCTGAAATAAATTTCAGCATTTTTCAGGTGAAAATCAAGCCCTCTGCAAGAGCATATCTTCGATCGAAATGTTTCACAAAACACTCCAAAATGGTGTCAGCATCTGATTTGGTTGCAAGGGAAGTTGGATTGGAAACTGGACGGAAAGCAGGTTTGTGGTGGTGTTGAAAATAAGGATTTTCTTATTTTTGAAATTGTCATAATGCACCCCCCCCCCCCCCCCCAATCCAACCCAGCAGAAAGTGTCACCCATGGAATTTGAAGAAAAAAAGAAGAAAAAGTATCAGCTGTGCAACAAGGATCGTTCTGCACTGACCTGGCACATAGATATCAACAGGGATCGTTTTGCACTGACCTGGCACATAGATATCAACAGGAATCGTTTTGCACTGACCTGGCAGTGGCACATAGATATCAACAAGGATCGTTCTGCACTGACCTGGCACATAGATATCAACAGGGATGATCCTGTCACAGCCCCTGACGACAGAGTAAGAGTAGTGGTAGTAACCTCCACCATTGGCGCAGCTGCCCATAGAGATCACCCATCGTGGCTCCGGCATCTGATCGTACACCTGTACATACAAAGACAAATAATTTTCTTTATGTCCTGAAAGTAATTAAAAAAGGCTACTCTTTCTATGGACTTGCCACCACATATCATTATATGTCTATAGAAAAGAAGCAGCCCCGTAGCTGCATGCTTGTTTCACGAGCCTGACCTAGTTTCTTGACCATCAAAATGGTTTATTTTTATTAGGCTCTCAAACTAAAAAATTATCCTTGTATGTTCTCAGAATCAAAAAGGAAATGAGCGATACACCGTGCATTACATTTAGAAGTTCTATTCCCTAGCTGCTGCCTGTTAAGTGTTAAAAAAAAACAAACAAAAAAAACAACTCATTTAACATCACCTAAAACTACATGTACATATAATAACTAATAATTCAGTACTGCACTGGCGCTTTACCGAATTTCTTGAAATGGCTCAAACCATCGTGGACCGAATCCAACAGGCACGTTTGCATGAATTACACGCGTTTTCTCAAACACTGGACATGAACATAGTATAATCATGTGTTGCGAAGGGTCAGCTCAGCTATTTAACTAAGGTTCGGAATTTAGAATTGCATTTCTTTTCAAATTTTGTAAGCTGAACATTACTTGTATCAGTCCCAAAAGCAGAACATCTTGTGGTGGACTCACCTTCCTGAGTGCTGGCGCCATTTTGTTGGTAAGCGTGCCGGCCACAATGATGCAGTCGGCCTGGCGAGGACTAGCACGGAACACAACACCAAATCGGTCCATGTCGTATCGGGGAGCTGCAAAGTGCATCATCTCCACAGCACAACATGCCAGCCCGAAAGTCAGCGGCCAGATGGAGCTCTGGAAAAACATCAAAACATGTCTCAGGGATGGATTTACTCAAATATGCCAATGAGACATTGTCTCCCTGACCGTCATTTTTATGAGACATTTTCATTTTCTATGAGACAGTCAAGTTCACCTGCATCACTCTGTCACATGTCTGTGCCGAGAGCCTGTTCCTAAGTGCAGTGACGATCAGGTTCGGACCTCTCGAACGGGAAAGGACCTCTCGATCGCAGAACTGAGAAAACTGATAACGCGCCAATATTTTTTGCAACTCTTTTGAGCGAGAGTTCCTGGCAGTGCGCGCGGCGAGCGGGATAAGTAAGCCTCATCAGTCATCACTAATATTAGATTAGTGTAACAGACTCTATGACTGACACGGACAACACATCTCTGCTTTGCGTTGTCAAGTGCGCTTGTGATGTCATGTTCGTGCGACATACGACGCATTTTGCGAAATTTCTATGTGACATTTTATCCAAATATGAGACATAGTCGCACGGCGCACGAGAAAATCGATCCCTGATGTCTACTGTAAGTAGTAATCCGGGTGGGGTGGGAGTGGGTGGGTGGGTGTTTGGGGGTTTAACGTCCTTTTCCACCATATAAAATAGTAATCCGGAGAAAGGAAGTCAGTGCCATGGATTACTGGATATCATACTTTTTAAATATTTTTTTTATTAGTCTATGCTCAGGATAGGGACAAAAACTTTAAAAAAGCAGTCAGTGTCTGGTAACAATCCACATCAACTGATACTGTGTTAAAAGTCTCGTATCACGTTTAATCAATTAATGCATACCTTGCGAGCCCAGTTGAGGAGGTCATCAACCCGTGCCAAAGCATATTCCGCTTTGTTGCTTGTGTTTTGAAAAGGGGAGTAGGGTTTACGTTTCACCACCTCACTAGCATTAGCAGCAGCTCCACTGCTTTGCTCTCGAACAGGCACCAAGCTGAAAAATGCAAAAAAACAGTGTGATTTATTGGGACAGGTAACAGGGCTAACAACACACAAGAAAAGCAACAACAACCAAAAACAAGATGGCCACCAGCCCAATATGTTGTTTCCATTCAATGACCTGCTGTAGTCACATTCGTAGTCGTTGTGTCATGTAATGATGTATGCAGCCCGCGCGCACACGAACGCAAGCTCTCTGACATCAAGCTGACATAAAGAAAGTACTGGAAACCCTTTCCGTGCCTCTATGCACTCGCAAAACCCCAAACACATGAGGTCGTGTGAGCTCGCCTAGCTGGTTGACATCACAAACTTTTTGGTGTATGCGAGGTTCTACATGGGTGAATGAATTCTTGTAATAAAGTCGTTCCCCTTTGACAGCGTTACTTCCCGCAGACCTGACTGACAGACAACTGCTTACTGGTATTGGAGAAGAGACCCTCTCTCTCTCTCTCGCCTTAGACGCGTGCTTGCGTGTGCGCGCGCGCACACACAATTACGCTTCTGAGTGTGAGTCAGTGGCAAAAACGAAACCCACTAAAATTCCCGCTTTCCACATGTTGTAGAGATCGCGAAAAGATACTGCATTTCGATGCAAAATAATTTCTAGACCATCCCAGAACATGCTGGTGCTGTAACGTCAGTAGATTACGTCACCTTGGAAAGATTTCAAACCTTCCAGTAAGTTGAGGAATGTTCTAGATCTGACCTGTTCAGTACGTAAGCAGCCCTGCACAGCGTTCTGGGTTCTTCTTCTTTCATGAATTTGTTCTCCGCGCATATTCTGTTCATAAAGTATTGGAGTTGTATTCTGTTGTATCCCGTATCTTCTCTACGAGTACATGAAGATGGCGACATAGCATAAGTAAAATACAACACCACGTCTCCAGAGGAATTCGGAAAGAAAGTGGCGAGACATCCCAAAGAAAAACCAGCATCACGTCAATCAAGCATGACGCTCTTACTTTACGTCAGTGCGCATGCGTTTTTTCTTCGATGTTTGTGAGGCATGTGGCTTGTGGAGGAAATGTGCTTTGAGTACAAAGTTTCGAGTCAACTGATGATAACGGCTGCAGGGAATTTTTCTAATTTTTTAAATATATTTTTTTATGGCACCCCAGACACATTATCTATATATAGTAGGAGCGATTTTAAGATCTAAAATGGGTTCTCCAGCACTTTCATGAGGCATGGGTTACGCCAAAAGTATAACAGCGACTACCTCCAAAATTCACCCTGTTTAGAGTCCGTATTTATGCTATCTATTTCCAAAAAAATGGAGTGATTTAGATAAATATTACGCCTTTAAACGCCAGAAAGCCAACTTTTCTAAAAAGGGGGATAACTCGCAAATCATATGTGCAATTCTACCTATTCAAAAATCTTGATTTATTAAAAAACCCCAAATTTGAAATCGATCGGTTCAGTATTTTGGGAGATACAGGCATCTGAACTGGGTTCACATGCAATGTCAACTGAGGTACGGTTTACATGAAAACTATAACAGTGACTATTTCCTACTAGTCAACCTGTTCAGAATCCGTATTCATGCTATCTACTGCCCAAAAATTGAGTGATTTAAATAAATATTACGCCTGTAAACGACAGACAACCAACTTGTCTCAAAAGGGCGACAACTCCCAAATCACTTAAGCAATCATAACACGCTTGGCTGCTCTAATGTAACAATACCATTTTGATATATTTGGATACCCCAAATTTGAAGCCATTCGGTTGAGTATTTTCGGAGAAACAGGCCTGGACACAATTCACACACACACACACACACACACACACACACACACACACACACACACACACACACACAGCCGCACATACACACAGACGGGACTCACTGAGGAGGAGAAGTGCGTTCGGCGCACCATACACATCAGCATCGGAGACGCACGTTTCTTACGTCATTGTCAGAGTTACACTTGCAAAATCGTCTCTGCGGGAGATCGGCAGTGACGTGCGTTTATACCACAGATGCTTGCCTATGAACGTGGAAATTTTAGCCCATCCTATGATGTTGTTTCCATTACTATGGAAACAACATAAAAACAAAAACAACAACAACAAAAACCCTCCAGAAAAAACCTCCAAACAACAAGAAAAACAACAACCATAAAACCCTCCAAACAAACAACTACCCCCCACCCCCCCCCCCCCCAAAAAAAAAAAAAACCAAAAAAACCCCAAATAACCTTACAACAAACAAACAAAAAACAACAAACTAAAAAACAACAACAACAAAACACACACACACACACAAAAAAAGACCCCCCCCCCCCCCACACACACACAACCAAAAAACCCCAACAAAACCAAACAACAAACCAAAACACCATTACCCCCCCCCCCACCCCCCCCACACACAAGAAAACCCCCCCCCAAAAAAACAGTCAACAAGCAAACCAACCAAAAACACCCACACAAACCAAGTCAACAACAGGGTTGCACATTTTCCACAGTTTCTATAGGACAAAGTGTCCTGGAAACAGCAAAGTGATAGGACACAGTGTCCTGGCCACTTAGTGGCAATAAAAATTTTAATAGGACAAATGTCCGCTTGAGGTGGGAAAAATAGGACATTTGAAATTTTTATAGGTCAATGTCCTGGGACCGACTTAAATGTGCAACCCTGGAACAAGAACTTCTGAAGAAGAAAAACACATAACTGCCAAAAACCAAAAACAACAAAAAACACCCCCATCCCACCCTGAATGAGACAGACCTGAGGTTTGGTTTTTCATTCTTGTTATCCTTATGATGTGTGAATGCAGCACGGGATGGTACAGTTACTGAACCCAGTTGACGGCCGAGTACACTACTCAGGGAGGGAGAGACTGATCCAGACAGCCGCAACACTGCAGTGTGAACAATATTACAAATACATACATGTATACATGTACGAATAATGTCATTCAGCAAGCAAAATAAATATCGAGTACAAAACAAGAACCACAGCAAATTATGACATGGTCTGCTTGGAAGATGTATTATTGAAAACAATCCATGTTTAACATTATTTTTAAATTTTACTAGTCAATGCTTGTATCAGTTATTTTATGCAACCACCCTGCGCTGTCAACAGTGGCGTCGATCTGTCGCTTTCAGCGTAGTGTGCCAATCATTAAGATGCCTGCAGCACATTCCACGGGAACAGTACCTTCGCTATGAATACGAATATATCCTCTGTTAGTGTTACAGAGTTTTTAGAGTTTCTTGCCTTACAGTTACTTAGCTTACTGTAAACACGAACACTGTTACACACAAGATAAGTCAAGCTGAGAGATCGACTGCATTCTCTTAGGGTGATATTACACTTTTTAAGGTTATGCACGACAAGGACGGCATGTTAGTGAACAAAAGCCAACCATTTCGTCAGGGACTAGCCGTAGAGCTGTGACAACAAGCATCGAAAAGGGAAGGGGGGCAAAAGATTACCTGTGGAGGTCGCCATGTTCTTGGACTTGTGTAAGCTGATAGGAACGGAAACGAAACGCAGCAGCACTTGGGCCAAATGTCTTTTCACCATTATCTGCCCCCAAATTTAACATACGGCGTCTTTGCATCTCATCAGTGAAGACGTTTGCAATAAAGCTTTTCCTTGATATACAATGAACTGTTTCATGTTTCTAGCGATTGAATGATTTCAAAAGGATTTAGGATATAATGTATTATCGGGAAAAAGGAAAAGAAACGTGTATCTTCACTTGCGGTAAACAGTCCTTTCCGACCAAAACAATGATTCCGGCGATTCTCTCAGCCGGGTGCCCGGCGGGTTGAACAAAACGTCATAGCCGCACTATTTTGATTGCACCTTTGACGTACGGCCAGCCGGCCACCCAGATGCGGAGAGTAAACAACCCCTTCGGTAAGGATGATTGCGAAACTTCTTGTTCGATTCCCGCAGGAGTAGGTTTGTTTTTATTGAAAACATTGTGAGAATAATATGCATATATATATAAATTTAAAAAAAACTGCGTGGTTAATAAAAGAAGAATTGGCACTGTCGTGATTATTGTAAAACGTTTGAACCGTAATATAGTGTGACTATGCCTAAGATGCTGCTTTCGTTTCAGAGCACTGATCGTGTGGCAACCCCTAATAGTAATACCATGGCAGTGGAAGATCTGGACATAGTTTTCGGAAATCCACACAAAACGTATAAAGCGGGAGACAAGGTCACAGGCGCGTGTGTCTTCACACTTTCTCAACCACTTGCTGTTACAGGTAATATCAATCTTACATAGTAAAATACACATTTCTTCACTTGTGGAATGCAGCAGTACTTCTGCAGCTTCTTGTATAGATTACTTTGGTTCTTTGTGATTTACTACACTTTGCTGTGCTAAGGGACAAAGCTTGGGAGGTAGACCACTTTAATTAACAACAACAACAACAACTTCATCATTGCTTTTGGGAAATTCAGGTTGCTTCCCGAAGGAAAAGTGCATCAACAGGGTGCCACGCCATCCTTCTACAGGTCTGTTTCAGTTTTGCTGGAGGAGGAAAGCCAGAAGTTGTGGAGAGAACTCTTCAGGTAGTCTGGGAACCAGGAAAATTCACTATCACATAATTAAGACAGCTGGGCCTCAGGGCCTACTGTCAAACCCATGCTTCTATCACCATATGACAACAGCAGTAAAGCGGGCTTTTAACTGGGCACTGTGGAGCGCCACAGTGTTGTGCACACACACACACACACACACACACACACACATATATATATATATATATATATATATGGTATGGATTTAACTGGTAATTACTGGTAAAATACTGGTTTGAAAATCAGTAGCCGGTAGAACCTACTGGTTCTTATTTTGTTTGACTGGTTTCAAAAATAAAGTAAAAGAGAGAGGAAAAAAGTCTCTGAGTCAGAGAGAGAGAGAGAGAGCCATGCCGAGATGTAGTAGTGGGTGTATGATGCCTGTCATTTAATCAATTGACAAACACAGTAACAGTTACAGTTAGCAATTAACTTATCACTGCATTCGTCGGCAGATTTTCGGTGGCAAAATTAGTTACTGGTTTCTGTGACTGGCCTAACGGTTCACGTGCGAGTAGGTTTGTTTACTGTGACGTCGCACCGGTTTGGAAAATGCCTAGCGCAATCACTGTATATATAACAAAGTTGTGATTTCGGGTGTCATCATAGCTGGTGGGATATTTCAAATAGCCCCAGCTGGGTTCCACAAAAGATTCTGATTGGCTGTACGACGTCACACGGCGCTCAAACATGGTGGACAGTGCACCCTCAGTTGCTTTGTTGCCCGAACACACCTCAGTGATTTTTTACCTATTCAAACACAAATGCTTTTGGGGTGTCACGGAGAAGTACTACAGATACCAGACGGCTTGCCACCGAGCTCAGCTTGCCATTGCAAACGCTATGCCCATGGTTGTCGGATGGTATCGTATCATGATCGTATGTTGATTATCTGTGATCGTAGGTCACCGTGCACAGCTGCCTTTGTTCAGTTTTGTAGTTAGTAGACACACTGAACGCAGTGACTATGTGTGCATATGTGTTTCGTACCCTGTGCCCAGTTAAGAGTAGGCTTAATGCACCTTCTGAAGTCAGACCTGCTACCAGTTGAGCTACTGCTTACGCCAAGTTTTGAGTATACATGTGTACTGTTGCATGACGTTGGTCACAGATCTGTTCATTGTCAAAATGTCTAATTACTTCAATTCTTACAAAGGAGGACATCTTTTCTGCACCACAGTGGCCAATACAGTCTTATTATACTGGCCTTTGGAATTACAAAATGTGTACAGAGTTCGTGCACATGTGGGCAAGACCTGAAGTCTCACAAATCCCCCGAAATGTTTAGTGGAGACAAAGAAGGGCTAGGGCAGTAGTCCCAACATTCATGGGTCGCGTTTATTGCAAAAATTTGCGTATTTGTTGCTATTTGGAACAGCCATACGCATTTTACAAAGGCCCATGCATGTGCGTACGCATTTTGAGACAGCCCATGAGTGTCGACAGAGTCGCTTACTCGCTGACATCAGCTTCTCGCTTTGTTTCTGTCATCGGGTAGGCCTAGGCCTACAGTTGCTCGGCGAGGGTGGGTGGTGGTGGGGGAAGGTGGAGGTGGGGTGATGCGCGGGAAAATTGTAAAGCAGTCATTGCGGATTGGCTGTACAGCGTCAAAGTGTGGTGTCATAAACTAAAACAGTTGGTGATTGGAGCTGAAAAATAGCAGTCGGCCCTGGCGATCTTTTCGGTGGGAAAGTTTGGCGCCAGTTGATCACTTCATCAATTGCACAGCGTGGTGATGCCGACCAACTGAAGTAGAGAATATATAGATCTAGAGAATCCCAAGATGTCTAAGCGCCAAGCAAGTCTTCTAAATTTTATAGTGGGTGGTGGTGGGTCGCAACCGAATTCCAAGTGTTTTGGCCTGCGGGGGTTTGACTTCAGTGACCGCTGATGTGATTGCAATGCTACCTCAGCCATGTACGCATTTTGTTTTCCTGCTGTACGCGTTTTTCTAGACCCCTTGCGTTTGCAAACGCAAAATTTTAAAACCAGCGCGACCCCTGACATTTCGAGCATGCGAGGTCAGAAATTTTGAATTCTGAAGGCCTGCACACTCTAGTTCCAACGGACATGAAGCCCAGCTTCTTGCTACTGAATGTTCTGCGTACGTGCTGATTACCCAAGCATCTCTGTTTCAGGCCTGCTGTTGAAATTTACTGGGAAGAGTATGGTGGGCTTCTCCAGGGGCAAAAACCAAAACTATTTTGCGACGGAGCGTTACTTCAAAAGAGAAGTGGATGTTATGCAGTCTCGTAAGTAATTTTTTTTTAATATTTTTTTTTGCTGCCCCAACTCTTTGCCAACTCCAGTGGTGTTCCTCCCAGGTCATGGGTGGAACCCACGGAGGACTCGGAAGCTGGGACAATTTTTATTATGCATGATGATGGAGATGAGGATGATAGTAAGAGGTCCATGTGGTTTGGGACTGCGGGACAGGGCCGCATTCCACGCTTCCTGTCATAAATATCCCGGCATTAACCAGGCCCGGGAACTGCGGCACCTGCGGTGCCGGCCGTGTAATCATCCACATCATAAGACGTGTCATACTAAGGGAAGCACCCCCAAAGTCGCACCCGTGAAGTGGGTGAAACTCGGCTGTGTGGCAACAGCCTCCCCATCGGGCCCATAGCACACCCGCTCTGGGTAGGAGCCGACCTAGGTAGGAAAAATCCCGCTTGCCTCGGCTGGGATTCGAACCTGGGTCTCCCGGTCCATGATCCGAAGTGCTAACCACTACACCACGGGGGCCGGTCTCGTAAGTAATTTTGTATGCTTGCTGTTTGATGTTGTGTTTCCACCTTCTGCTAAAAATTCTCCTAGTCCTACCCTCAAAAAGTGTGTTTCCTCCTCTGAGGCACTTAAAATCATTCCAACATGCACCAAATTGCACAGTGCTTTGTTTAATTCTAAACATTTTTTTTTTCCAGAAAAAGTGCTTCCTCCTCTGAAATACTTAAAATTATGCCAAAATGCACAAATTTGCACAGATTTCAGTCTGATTTGCCCCGGGCCCAGCGTAAAGAGTCTACTGTGAATGTGTGCTCAGGATGTTGTCACTTAATGCTTCAGAATAAAATTTTTCTGTTGTACGTGCTAAATACCACATCACTAGTAATACATTGGACTGTATCCAGGTCTCTATAATGTAACTATACTGTGGTATTGTTAAGAATGGAATGCACACACATTTTTAAAACGTTCCTCTTTTTTAAAGCCTTCCAGTAATTTCCTGAGTCAGTAGCTAGTCAGTTTTACCAGTGTATGCGTGTCCACCGTTTGTAAAATGTGCGTGATTGTCGGTGAATGATTGAGTTTTATTCTAAAGAAATGCGGCCTACAAATACCATTTATTATTATTATCATTACACACTCAGGGCTCCCTAAACTCTGCGTCTGTGCGTAATTTACGCACTAAAGTAAAAATTTACGTCCTAAAAAAAATTCGAGGGGGTACGTTGAAGCATTATGAAAGCGATCTGTGCTTAGCTTGACGCACTACCTCTGCACTACCGTGCGTACGCCTATAGGCTTTTTATCGAGTGAGTGTTCTCCCTTGCCTTGGCCGCGTTCAGTTCGGTTCTGTTTTTGGTTCTGTTTAACGCTCGCAGGCGTTAACTGTCTACTGCTGCAGATCGGCGGCTACTACAGCCACTCGCGTGTAGTGAACGTGCCCCATCTTTTTCCGCTTCTGCGCACTGAAACATCCGGCGTAGTGCGATGTCGAAACCATGGACGAAAGATTTTAGAGTCAGTGCTCTTGTTCCCGATCGGATTCGCTTTCTCTGTGACGAATCATGCCACCGAAAAAAATGAAATGATTCTGACCCTTTAAAAATTGAAAGTGGAGGTACAAAGACCCCCTAAAATTTTGAACTGTGGGTCAGTAGACCCTTTAGGTCTGTTGCTTTTAGCTAGCCCTGACACTTTTCCTGCTTTTGGTCCTTGACCATTCTAAGCCGTGGACATTGCATGATTGGTGTGCCTGTAAAAATGTACAGCCACAAGATGCTGTATTTTGCATCATGGAAGTTATTTTGTTTAAATACTTACCGTCATGGGGGCAGTCGGTGGTCTAGTGGTTAAGAGACCTGTCACCAATGTGAGAGGTCAGGGGTTCAAGTCCCACTCGGGGCAAAGAATTTTTCCTTCTCGTATGTGACACCGTTCATTCGGGCCGACCGTCCGGGTACTCCGGCTTCCTCCCCCTCTGCTTTGGAATGTTCAGCCTACCAAATTTGAAAAATAAACGCAATTCTAAATTCCGAAACTTAAATAGCTGAGCTGACCCTTCGCACCATGTGATTATAATGTGTTTATGTCCAGTGTGTGAGGGAATGTGCGTGATTCACGTGAGCGTGCGTGTTGGGTTCAGTTCTCGGCGCTTTGAGCCACTTCATGAAATTGGGTAAAGCGCCTATACAATACTCATTATTATTATTATTATTCTTATGTGTAAATGTGTAAATTTATTCATCACGTTTCCACAGAATCCCTGGGAACAACTCTTTCACCAGGCCGCCATGAGTTTCCCTTTGTATTCCAGTTGGATCGTGACATCCCGTCGTCATTCGACAGCTTTTACGGACATGTACGCTACGCAGTCCAGGCTACACTCCAAACGCATTCGTCCATGAGCAAGTCTGTCAAGCGCTTCTATTGTGTGTTTCGCCCACTTGACCTGAATGATTTCCCATTTTCATTGTCAGCAAGAGTAAGTTCATAATTTTTTGGCTCCCTTGTGTAACAATGGGAGTCTATGTAATAGCCCTCCGTCGTCTGTCTGTCTGTCTGTCTGTGTGTGTGTGTGTGTGTGTGTGTGTGTGTGTGTGTGTCCAGAAAACTTTAACGTTGTCGTTTTCTCAGAAACTACAAACAGCAGAGACACCAAACTTGGCATGCTGATAGACAACCATAAGACCTTTCAAAACATATCATTTTGAATGACCTTGACTCAAGGTCAAGGTCACTAACGCTGTCTGTTTGAAAATTTTACATTGGCATTTTCACGAAATCTACAAAGACCAGAGGTTTGAAACTTTGCATGATGATAGACATTGATCAGAACTTTACAGATATACATGTACGCAATGGCCTTGTGTCAAGGTCAAGGCCATACAAGCTATTTTTGTGAAACCTTAACATTGGCATTTTCTCAGAAATAACAAACAGCAGAGGCGCCAAACTTGGCGTGCTGATAGACAGTGATAAGACCTATGCACACATACCATTTTAATTGACCTTGACCCAAGGTCAAGGTCATTAAAGCAGTCTGTTTGGAAATTTTTACATTTGCATTTTTTTCGGAATGTAGAAGAACCAGAAGTATCAAACTTTGCATGATGATAGACATTGGCAACACCTTCACTGACATACCTGTGTTCAATGACTTTTAGTCAAGGTCAAGGCCGTGCAAGCTGTTTTGGGGAGGCTTTAACCTTGGCATTTTCTCTGAAACAACAAACAGTTGAGGCACCAAATAGGGCATGATGATAGACTGCAATGAGACCAACCTTTTTGAATGACCTTGACTGAAGGTCAAGGTCATTAACGCTGTCTGTTGTGAATTTTAACATTACCGTTTTCGGAGGAACTACAAATACTAGAGGCGTCAAACTTAGCATAATAATAGACATTGATGTGAGCTCATTTTAATGACCTTGACCAAAGGTCAAGGCCATGCAAACTGTTTGGGGGGAAAATTGTAATATTGCCAGGAACTTGGAACGCCAGAGACACTTTACTTGCCGTGATGATAGTGATAAGAGCTTTACAAACATACACTTGTGAATGACCTTGACCCTTGTCACAAGGGAGCCATGGGGGCTTTTGCCTGTCTAGTTAAGGCCTTTCAATTAAAGGTTGTCTACCCTTTGGGGTATCCATTTGGGGGGGGGGGGGGGTAAAAGCGGAAGGGGGGGGGGGGGGGGCAGGGGCCGAGGGGAGCTGAAATAGTTTTAAATTGGCTTAAGGAAAACTTTCTGACACAAGCTGTCTGTGGCAGGGTCAAGTTGGGCTAAATTTGTAATATGGGCCTCTCCGATCACTGGCTATGCCCACGCTGTCTAGCACAGGAGAGTCTGAGTCTCTGTGTCGGCCTCTGCTCCTCGTTTTCTAAAATTCCTCACTGATGTTTTGTTTTCAGAATCCCAGTGAGGCTCATGGTGAAAAGACACTGTGCTGTGTGTGCTGTTCATATGGGTCTATCTCTGCGTGTGCCAGGGTGACCAAGAGTGGCTATGTGCCTGGCGAGACTGTCCATTTGTACGCTACCGTGAACAATGACTCCAACGCCAGTATCAGCGAGACTTACTTCACCATTGAACAGGTATAAGTCAGTGACAAGTCAGCGCCAGCTTGTTGGGCAATAATAATAATAATAATAATGAGTATTGTATCTATAGGTGCTTTACCCAATTTCATCAATCGGCTCAAAGCGCTGCGAACTGAACCCAACACGCATGCTCACGTGAATCACACACATTCTCTTGCACACTGGACGTAAACACAATACAATCACGTGGTATGAAGGGTCAGCTCAGCTATTTAAGTTTCGGAATTTAGAACTGCATTTATTTTTCAAATTTTGTGGACTGAACATTTCCAAAGCAGAGGGGGAGGAAGCCGGAGTATCCAGAGAGAACCTTCGACGATCGGCCCGAATGATCGGTGCCACATACAAGAAGGAAAAATTCTTTGCCCCGAGTGGGACTTGAACCCCGACCTCTCGCATTGGTGACAAGTCTCTTAACCACTAGACCACCGACCGCAAGCATGAGATGAAGTTAGTCATGACGTGAATGTTAGGGTGACAAGAGTCACGCGCTGGTTTTGCTGCTGCCCAGTATGTATAGGGGTGGTTGGTGGTCAAGTGGTTAAGAGACTTCGCCACCAATGCAAGAGGTAAGTTCGAGTCCCACTTAGGGCAAAGAATTTTTCCTTCTTGTACGCGACACTGTTCGTTCGGGCTGATCGTCGGGGGTTCACTTCGGATACGCCGGCTTCCTCCCCCTCTGCTTTGGAAATGTTCAGCCCACAAAATTTGAAAATAAATGCGGTTCTAGATTCGGAAACTTAAAATTGCTGAGCTGACCCTTCCCACCACGTGATTGTAACTTGTTCGTGTCCAGTGTGTGAGAGAATGAGTGTGATTCACGTGAGCGTGCGTGTTGGGTTCAGCTTGCAGCGCTTTGAGCCAGTTTAAGAAATTGGGTAAAGCACCTATACAATATTCTATTATTCTTATTATTATATAGCCACTGAAAAATGCAAGAGACGATACACAGAGTTTATTACAAGGTGGTGCACGGCTGCACAAAAGCTGCTCTTTAGTTCTGCCTGCAAGCGGCAAGCGAGCCGGCCACTGATAGCGCGCTAAAAATAAACGGGAGCAGCTGGCCTGTCCAGCCTGAAAGCGCTAGCAGTAAGCAGAAAGAGTAACACTCTTCTGCTGTAGGGCACAGCCGCCAGTCAGTGAGGTGCTGTGCCAGCAGCGATCAAGTAGGAGACCGGACTAAAGGGGGTGCTGTTTGTTTGGTCTTTAATCGATATCACACATGCGGTACACTCTCTTCATGGCAGTAGATGAATAGGGCTTTGAACAAGCTTCATTTAGACACCAAACATGCCGTATACAACAATGAACAAGAAGCTTCTAAACATGGTTATTTACACTTTCCATCGTCCTGCATAGTCACTGCATACTTTCAGTTATTAACAGAAAACTGGTTCGATTATGGTTAAAAGACAAAGTTCAAAGGAAAGCTGAAATGATGCACTTACAAAACATGTCACTTTGAAATCCAACAAAAGTTCAGAAACACGTCTGTGTGGTATCCAATCAGGCATTAAAATGACCCAGTTCTGGCACTGCTTCAGTAGAAACAAAGAAGGCCTAGTTTCTGCTGGCACGGCTGACCCCCCACTGGAATGCATGGCATGGGATGGGCCAGCAGCGGTGCCTGCTGGCCCTTGGATAAACTAAAGAGTCGGAATCTGGGCGAGTTCGGCCGCCGTGGGTGCCCCCTATTACAGAAAATACACCAGATGTTTTTGTTGAATTTGACTGAAATACTGCGAGTTTTTACAAGCAGTTTTTCGGTTGAAATGTACAAATGAGCGTGGTGTATTTTACATAATTGTCGGCACTGAATTGGGACAGTTATTTATACCACGTCCGTACCTGCATTTCTTTGATTTGAAAGCTGACGTCAGCAATCGAAATGCTTCACATGGCATCTCTGGCTGAGGTGCTTTACTTTGCTGTGTCCTTAAGTTTGAGAAGTCAGCAGGTCTATTTCAATTCATCCATCTTGAGAACTTGAACTTGGCTTACGATTGTTACTGATCGCAGATAAACAGCAGCAAAAGATGAACAATTCCATGTCAAGCGACTGGCAAAGCTCTTTCGTCCCTATGGCGTGGTGAATTGCGGATTTTTAAACCATGACCTGTAATAGCGGTAGAGGGGCATAAGTAATAATACTAATTAATAATAATTATCGTAACTGCTGAAACTTTTCAACCGTCCTTTGCCGATTTGCCAGTCTGGCATTCAATGACTTTGTTGATACTGCTATTGTTTGAGGCTGGAAGTACAGAGTAGCCGCCTATCTGCACCTCTTCCATCTTGCAAGCTCCACTTTCTTTGTGCTGGTCTGTTTGAGAGTTTAGAAGATGGAAAATGCTCATCTGCAAATGAAACCTTCAAATTCAAGACTTTTTCCGAGTTTTTCGTGTAAAAACAAAGAATTAAGGTCATTATGGCAATACATGTAATAATAATAATTATAATTATGATTTTGCAGGTTATACAGTACCACGCGATGGGACACACACAAATGGATATAAAATTTCTGAAGTCACAGGGTGACACGGCCGTCCGACCGGCCATCCGTGCTGGTGAAACGGACGCATGGAGTGGGGAGCACGGTTTTGTCATCCCAATTACGGCTCCAAGTGGGCTGGACGGGTGCAACATCATCGACATGAAATACAACCTTGTGGTTAGTACATGTTTGTGTAGTACACAGTCTCTCTCACCTCTACCATACTGGGCCAAAGTGCTCATCAAATTATTGCAGGCATGGTTGGTTGGTTGGTTGGTTGGTTGTTTTTTTTTTCAGCTGTTTTTCAGAACTCACTTGCCTCTAGGCCAATTTCTGTGGTTTTCTTGTTTTTCTGCTGCTCAGTCATTGACTGCCGAGGACAAAAATAAGTGGGATAAGCGGGACAGTTTATCAGTTTCATGTATCATTCAGGCATGAGCTTTTGGGGCTCCTAGGCCAATTTCCGCCAATTTTTGTTTGTTACCCCCCACCTTGTCCTTGTTGTTGGGTTTGAGGTGCACTTCACTTTGCCACTGTTTGCTGTTTTCTGCTTAAAATGTACTGTTTTCCTCTTTCTTGTGGAGTGGGAAAACACGTGCCTGTAGTTGGTATCAGTCACGATCCAGATTTGATGACAGTAGATCTTCCAAAATATCTTTGTTTTCGTCTTTGTAGCATCATAACACTGAACAGTATTGTGTGTTGCAGCTGAACGTTGTCCCGTCAGGGCCAGCTACACGTCTCAAGGTGTCCGTTCCCATTTTCATTGGCACAGTACCTCTTGTACACAATTTCCCAGGGAACAGAGGCGATTGTGACTCTACCTCTGACACAAGAGAGATTCATGACGCGGATATGAGAGAGTATGTATGTGCCGTTCTCATAGAATGCTAGATATGTCACACAGTGATAAAAATTGCTGGGGCCCATTTTGTACCACCAGTCAGTCAATAAAAACGTAATTATCCCAGAGTGAAATTTGGGTGTGGTGGACAAACGGAACAATAATACACACACAAAAAATATACACCTAAAATAATACATAATAAGCACTACAATTAAAATAGAGATTTTTATTAATTAAATATCACATAAAACAGTCGTAATACATGTATGAAGGTAGATGTATTCTGAAGTAGCTGTTTAAAATTATCACACATTGATCACATTCAAAATCACAGACTTCATCCACCACACCCGCTCCATTATGACGGGCGGCCAGCACACACACACACACACACACACACACACACACACACACACACACACACACAGACCTAAAAAAAAGATAGACCCACCGCCGCACGCTGCCACCGCTGCTTGCGTGTGTCGCTGTCGCGGCCATCTTGCGAATACCAGAACTCAAGAGGCTCTGTGTACAGGACACCTCGTTCGAAATACAAAGTTCTTTAGAAAGACGTCATCAGAAATGTGACGTAAGATAAAGCGGACCAATGCAAGGCGCGCTATGTAAACAGCTGATAGCGTCTGGCACTTCCAGGTACTCGCAACATGGTGCGCGGCGGCGTCACACTTCCAGCACCGCAGGAGGTCTATCTTTTTTTAGGTCTGTCACACACACACACACACACACAGACACACACACACACACACCTTCTACCTCAGGGAATTCAAGATGTTAGTGACAGACAGAATAAAACTATGTTGGGACCTTTTCCTGCGGCACTTGGGAACACGCAGTCGTCTGCCTGAGGGAAGGACCCCTACCAACTTCAGTTGACGGCTGTATTCACAATTTTAGAAGAGCATTTGCAATGGGGTCCCACCAAAGGGGAACAAAGTCATAAAAGCCACTTTTTTTTCTTTTTTACTTTGTTATCAACAAGATCTGTAAAAGCTACAGAGCTGTGCTACAAACTCATTCAGTATAACTGGATTAACTTCAAAATTCTAGAAAATTGTGTGTGTGTGTGTGTGTGTGTGTGTGTGCGCGCGCGCGTGCGTGCGTGCGTGCGTGCGTGCGTGCGTGCGTGCGTGCGTGCGTGTGTGTGTGTGTGTGTGTGTGTGTGTGTGTGTGTGTTGTCACATCGTATTGAATTATTGTTTCATGTAATTTTCAGAGAAAGGCGGGATTCCAACATGAGATGGAGGCATGATGCAGACCTCAGACAGATGCATGACACAGACAACGGAGCAAGGCATGACACAGACATCAGACGGACGCACAACACAGGCACCCAGGAATGGCGTGACACAGACAACAGAGAATGGCGTGACACACACCCCACAGAGAGGTATGGCACAGACAATATAAGGAGCCGTAACACAGACAACAGAGGATGGCATGACACAGACAACAGAGAGAGGCGTGGCACAGACAACAGAGGATGGCGTGACTCAGACACCGCAGAGACACATGTGTAGGGAAGCTGCATTTTTGTTCAAAGTGTTTCTGTGTATAATTTTTTTGTAATCTAAATATCTTATGTGTGTCTGTAAGAATGGTGAGAGGCAGGAAAAAAAAAAAAAAAACCCTACACGCATCATTTTGATGCCACAGCTAGTGGTGTTTTCAGTACCTTAGTTTTTGGGTGACAGCATGCTGACCCCACATAACCTCACACGTGCGCAAGCTGTATAAAAGCTCAATTAAAATTAGTATTAGCAGACAGCCGACTGTCAGGTCTTTGATTGATACAATCTTTATTTCAGTCTTTTGTTGTGGAAAAAGATGTTAAACCCTCAAAACATGTTGCATGATCGACTGTAGCAGCTGACAGCCGTTGATATGAAAATGCTCACTGACAAACTGAGACTTGCCCCCCCTATCTCTCTCTCTCTCTCTCTCTCATAATTCGTGGACCAGTGTTGCAAAGGTTGCTTTAATTGAATTTTTATTGAGCATGTCATAAGTACGTCTTGTTAATGCTCAAACTGTTTTTCTGTACTTTCTCCAGTGCAACAAAATAAATCTGTTTAAACCAAAACATGCTAGCTACCAACCATTCCAAAGGTGGACCTTTGGGTTGGAACGTTATTTTGAAAATTATTCTGTATTCTTTCATGTATTTTGTGTAAGTGTATTAACCTTCCGGCTACGTCGCTAAAAGACTTCTTAGTCCTACATCGTGTGAAACAACTTGCCCATGGTTTTTAAATAGGTAATTTTCAACTTATTCCTAGTCCTACGTCGTGGGAAACAAATTACCAATGGTTTTATATAGGCAGATTGCAGCTTATTCCTAGTCCTACATTGTGAGAAACAAATTACCCATGGTTTTTAGAAAGGTAAATTTCAACTTATTCCTAGTCCTACATCGTGGGAAACAAATTACCCATGGTTTTTATATAGGCAATTCACAACTTATTCTTTAATTACTCTGCGAATTACAAGTTAAACAACACAATTTTTGGCTTGAACATAGTCAAACCATTTATTGACAAAAGTCATGAAATTTCCAAAGGTGTGACATAAATATTGACCGAGATACATTCATCTAAAGCAGTGTGTGTGCAACTTTTTACCCACGACGTCGTCCGAAGGTTAATGCATCCATTAGTGGAGCTGGGACGGTAGAGCGTTGGACTTTCAATGCTTGGGTCGTGAGTCAGATTCCTGGCCGGGGCCAAGTATTTGTACTGGCCTTTTCCTCGTTGCCCCGTCTTTGATAGCACCCAGATGTGGTGGACCCACCCTTATGCATCCATTAATCTGTCAGCAAACTGACAGTATTTTGGTAAAGTGGAGTTTCTCTCAGGAAAATGCTGTAAGAGGTTTCATACTTTTCTGTGGAATTTCATAGTGATAAGATCTACGAGAGACCTCTTAAAAGCTGTGGCTTTAGCCATTTATGTTAGTGTCATAAGTCACGGGTGCTGCTCATTGTGTATTTGAGTGTTCATAATAATGTACATGTGTATTGTACATCCCAGCTCTTTTGGTTGGTTTTGATTTTTGTTAAATGACAACCCATGCATGATACGGCTGTGATTATTGGTGATGTTTGGTGATTGTTATACATTCGTCAGTAAGCATGTACCAGTGACAATGTACAGGTTGTATAATTTTAGTTTTTTATATGCAAGAAATTTTCAGTTTGTAAGCTTTGTTGTCAAAAAAAAAAAAAATCTTGTACATATTGTTTATTGATACTACTCAGATTTATTTTTGAATACAAATTTAAATGCAGCTGTGAGCTGTGTTTGTGTGTCATACTAACAGAGACAACTACCAACATCCTAGTGCCTGTTAGAAAGAAACAAGAAAAGGTTATCTCACACACACACACACACACCCACACACATGCACACACACACACACACACACACACACACACACACACATCATTCGCACACAGAGCACACACACATGCAACACATGTACACAGACATGCGGTTACTTAAAATACTTCCTTAGACATTATGGAGATGTCTTTATTCAGGTGTGGAAAAAAGCACACTTTAAATAGTTGACATCTTTCAAATTTCTGACTTCTGTAAAACATATCATAGGAAAAAGGCTGCGCATTTCAAATGTAATGGGACTTGGGAGTTCATAAAACTGGTATAGAAAATGTTTTACACACAAGTGTACCGTCCTTTTAACTCACTGGTGGTATAAGGGAAAATACGGCACACATACCTGTTATTAAAATTACACTGTTATGAAAGTTCAAATGGGTAATAATTACACTGCAAAATTTTGATCTCTCATAACCCTTTCACTGCAATACTGTGGTTTGGATAAACAAAATTGGCACTTTTTGCGACATGCGTGAAAGCGAATACGAAAATATTTCAAAAGAGATATATGCAAGAGGGGAATTAATGGAGTATGTAATAGCACAGTATCAAACATGACAGAGTAGAACTTCAAGCCAATATATCTCTGCAGAAAACCTCAGAATGTCTAATAAAAATAGAAAAAAAAAATCAAACCCATTGGTTGAAACACAGAATAAAATATGAGCAAGTAAGTATGTCTAAATGTGTTGTCACATATGTGTTGCAGAGTTAGCATTGCCATTCTGACTGAAACGCTCAAGGTTTGTTCGGAAGTATGCACGATACATGGTTATTGGTACCGGTTTCAACCTCTAAATATGTGGTCCCTGTAATTGCATAGGAGACAGGCCTCTGTGTGGAGCTTAACAGATATTGTTGGCGTACACCACTCATGCAGGAGTTTGACCAAAAATCCATCACAGGGTATATAAACACTCACGCACGCACGCACGCACACACACAAGCACGCACACACAGACATGCTGCCTGCAGCATTTCACAATGCTATGATGCATACACGTGAACACACACACACACACACACACGCACACATGCATACATTGCGTCTGCATCATCAATCACACGGATGTGGTAGGATGAACCCAGTTTTTAGCAGAACTGATGTCGCCAGCGGCGAGAGCGGCAGGCAGGAGCGTGTCCAAGTCGATCTCGGCCCCGCCATCGGCAGCCACGTCCGGAACGCGGTGCACCCTGAGCTGGGGTGTGGGCAGGGCGTACTCCAGCTTGGACCAGAACCACTTGTCTTCCGTCCTGAGGTAGGTGTGGGTGCGGAGGTAGGCCCTCAGCTCCCGGTCGATGCTGCGCGCGTCCAGAGGACCTTTCACCACGATCAACAGCTTGGCTAGTGGGTCTCTCAGCAGGCGTTCGTGAGCGGCCCTGAACTCATGCCTGCACCACTCACTGGCCAGGAAGTCGCGTGTGAGTACCAGCAGCGTACAGCGCGAGTTGTCCACGGCCCAGCTGATGCTGTCCGCGATGGGCATGCCCACGGGGAAGTCCCGGAGATGGATACACAGTTTGTAAGGATGACGGCGGTTCTCCAGCTGATCCACCAGCTTCTCCACGACCCAGCGGAAGTCGTGACTGCTGAAAGACACAAACACGTCGAACAGAGCCGGGCGCTTGTCGTACTGGTACATGTCAAAGGGCCGGATACGGAACCTGGTGTAGAGGGAGACGAGAATCTCCAAGCGGTACTTGACCATCACCGAGATGACCAAACCGGCCACCCCCAACAGCATAGACAGAGCGATCAGGAGAGGCACGAAGTTGAAGACGCCGCAGCTGAGGTCGACGGGAGACAGATCGGGGAGGGGCTTCCCACTCCAGCGGCAGATAAGCTCGTCGGGCCTGTCGATGGCGCCCGCGTGACGCGCCAACCAGTTAGGCATCCACAAGTCATGGCAGCCGCACGTCCAGGGGTTGCCCTGGAGCGTGATGTTTATGGCCTGGCTGAACGTGATGTTTCGCGTGATAGCTGGCAGCGAGCGGAGCAGGTTGTCATGGAGCTGGAGAACCGTGATGTTCTGCATGGCCTGGATGGCCCCCGTCGACACGCTGTGTACTTTGGCGCCGCCAGCATATAGCTCCGTCACGAGGTGCAGGTAGGGTCTGTGATCCAGTTTTCGTAGGTTGGAACCGTTCACGTGCAGCTCAACGGGAGTGTTTGACATCACAGGCAAGTCGGCGGGCAGCTCCGTCATCCAGTCCGCCTGCGTGCAGTCCACCAACACACGCTCTGTACCACTCTTTAGCAGGTAACAGCGACAGCTCGTGGGACAGCCGCGCATCAGAGGGCAGGAATCCTTGAACGACAGGTTGGCGATCGGCACTCCCCTCAGTTCCAGTGGCATGTGGCACGTAAGCTCCCCAGTGTCCACGAAGGGCTGAGAGGTCCGCCGGTTGCCCTGAAAGCTGTCCCAGTAACCGAGCGCGAACCAGCTCTGGTTTGCTGACTTGGCCAGCATGGACAGAAACTGCAGGAACACGTTAATGTTGCAGTCACAGAAGTAGGGATTTCTGGAGGCGGAGATGTTCGATGGACGGGGCGCGATGTAACCAGTGTCAGCGTATGGCGGGTAGATCAGCAGGTTGTGGCGCAGATCCAGCGTGACCAGTTTAGTGCTGATAGGGCTCTGGTCGAAGCTGAAGGAGCGGAGACGGTTGTCGCTGAGGTTGAGGTGCTTAAGAACCATCAGGTTACCAAGTAACCCGTCAGGAATATACTCCAGTTCATTGCCGCTTACATCTAACCACGACAGGGCTGGCGATAGCTTGAAGGAGTCGACATCCATGAAAGAGAGTTGGTTGTGACTGAGATCAAGGCTTTGCAGCAGCTGTATCTCGCGTAGCTGGGTTAGGTTGGTCACCTGATTGTCGGCAAGATTAACAGAGAACAAGCGCGGTTTCGGCAGGGCAATATCGATACTTTCGTTGTGCAGCAATCCTCCCAGGTTTGGGATCTGATTTTGGGCGAGGGAAACGTGATGAGCATGCGGCAAGCCGTCCAGCAGACACGGAGGAACGGACGTCAGACGGTTGTGGGCCAGGTTGAGCGCACTGAGGTCCCGCGTCTTTACCTCACACTCGTAACTGTGCAGGTTGTTGTAGGACAGATCGAGGTACATGATGCGGGAGAGAATGGCGGGCTTCCACTGGGCGGGCACGGCGGTCAGCGTAGACTGGCTGAACTTGAGGGCCAGCAGCTGGGAGGCCGTCGTCAGGTCCAGCAAGGCGGCATGAATAGGGGTGGCCTTGGTGAGGTGCAGAATCCACATGTTGACTGGCACGGCCAAGGTGGAGGATCCAGCTGGCAGACGCAGCGCGCAGTCGTCGATCTCCAGCACGTTCACGAAGGCGTCGAGAGGGGTTAGGTCCCATACCAGCCCGGCGCTCCCTTCGCACGTCACCTTCAGGGCTTTGAAGGACAGCGAAGAGGCGGCCAGTAGCTCGGTGAGATTGCGTCGCGTGCCCGGGGGCATGGAGCACCTTATGTCCGCCATGGTGCCCAGCCAGCTGGTCAGCAGGGTGATGGTGGCCCGGGCACCCTTCTCCAGCTCGGGACGCATGTGCTGGCCCATGTCGGGCAGGTAGCGCGTGACGTACTCCTGCATGATCTGCTCGGCCGAGCGCTTGACGCACGAGCACTCGGACGGACACACGGCTTCCTTTCGACCTACGCTTCTGGTCAGCACGCTAAGCAGGCCGCCGAGGTCAAACGTCATGGTCGGGCCAGGGAGCAGCAGGGTCAACAGCAGAAGAGGCAGGACGACGTGAGGTGATGATGGTGATGATGAAGAATCGTGTGTGTGTGACATCCCGGCTTGGGGTTCTGGTCTGAAACACGCAAAACAGTACGGTGCTTTTTGGTTGTTTTCTTTTCTGTTGTGATCATGATGATTGCGCTTTGTGTGTGTGTGTGTGTGTGTGTGTGTGTGTGTGTGTGTGTGTGTGTGTGTGTGTGTGTGTGTGTGTGTGTGTGTGTGTGTGTGTGTGCGTGCGCGCGCGCATGCAGGCGTGTTGGAACAACTAGCATTTGTACTGATATATATCTGCTCCTGCCTTGTTGATGATTTTGTTTGAGGTCGTCCTTATGTGATTGTCACTTGTATGAAAATCCTCAGAACAGAAAAATACACACACACACACACACACACACACACACACACACACACACACACACACACACTCACACTCACACACACACACACGTCTGCATGGGCGTTTCGTCTAGCGGACATTCAACCTCTTCCACCTCCATTGTCACCAGTCCTGCCATTATTTGCCGAGTTGATTTTAATTACGATCATTTGTATTTCTCTCCCAGCCCTCAACCCCAGATGTTTTTCTGACTAATCTGGTGCCGGCAATTGTAGGACTGACATGGGGAAAACCCCTCAACATGTCCGGGTTCGTTCGATAACCAGACTAAACAACCCAATCAGGCACACACACACACACACACACACACACACACACACACACACACACACACACACACACACACACACAGATCAGCACATCAGCTCGCTCATTATAACATACCACCTCGAGCATGCTAAGCCCGGCTTTTAGAATTATGATGTCTTCTTGGCCAATTAGCCATACTGTCACTGTATCGACAAGAAGTTCATGCAGACCATCCACTGAATTTGCCGTCACGATGTCTTTTGTGTGTCTGTTCCTCGTGTGATCATAATGACTACGCTGTGTGTGTGTGTGTGTGTGTGTGTGTGTGTGTGTGTGTGTGTGTGTGTGTGTGTGTGTGTGTGTGTGTGAGAGAGAGAGAGAGAGAGAGAGAGAGAGAGAATTTCGCCTCATGTTTGTATTTTTCTATTGTCCCTTGTTAGTTTCCATTGTTTTGTTGAATCTTACATTCGTTTGCTTGTTTTGATTTTTTTCAACAACTAATTTCAAAATACCAGATTACGTTTATATTGTCGACCGAAACATAAAGGTCCATTTTCTGTGTGTGTGTGTGTGTGTGTGTGTGTGTGTGTGTGTGTGTGTGTGTGTGTGGTATAGGGGTGTGTGGTATATTAGACCTCGGCACACACCGCTAACTCTCCTGAAACGTTCAAGGCACCGCAGGGCTGGAGGACGAAGCAGTAAAAGCCTGCTGCCGCTAAGCGCTACTTGACGTGCAAACCTCCACCCTGCTATTCCCTCTGGTGTGTGTGCGACAGTATTTCTGTTTTCCACGCCGACTCCCCTCCCCTCCCCCCTCCAATCTCTTTCTCTCTCGTAAGATGAAGGGGGTTGAGGGTAAACTGAAAAACGCAGGGGGAGAAAAGTGGGAGGGCGTTTGAGAGTTTAACGTCCTTTTTCCACACCGTAAGGGTGATATCAAAGACGGGGCGACGAGAAAAAGGCCAGCACAAATATTTGGCCTTAGCCGGGATTCGAACTCACGGCCCGAGCATTGAAAGGGGGTGGGGTGGGGGGTGGGGTAGTTATTTAGGGCTTAACGCCGCGCAAGCAACAAAGACTATTAAATTTTCGCGGCTATGAAAGTTGGAGGGGGGGGGGGGGGGGGTGGAGAAGGACACCATGAACACAGATGATGATGATGATGATGATGATGGTGATGATTGGCCATTTGTATAGCGCTACAAGAAAACTTCCAATGCAGTAAGCATGCTCACGGCGCCTTTGGAGTTGGGGGAAAAGAGAGAGAGAGAGAGAGAGAGAGAGAGAGAGAGAGAGAGAGAGAAGATCCGTCTTGAGGTTCCACTTGAAGGTCGTGACTGACGCAGAACCTGACTTACACAGACCTACTAAGCACGGACACAAGCGTATATATGACAACCGCTGGGCAGAATCAGATCTGGCATGCCTATTGCAGGCTACATGTCTGAGTAACGCAACCATTCACTTTAAAGCGTCCAAGTCCTACCTGACGTCTGCTGTTTACATGACTGTTGTTTCCACCACACTTCAGTACAGAGGCCCGGAGAAGCAATGAAGCTAACTCAGATAAGGAACTGTGTTGAATGAGACTGACTCTGTGGGATTTCCTGCCAGGTTCGTTTATCGAGGCCTGATAAACTTTTGGCACGAAATTGCTAAAAATATCGTCAGCATTATGACGCAGAAACTGTGATGACGTCAGACAGAAGTTGGAGAAAGAAAATGTACGTACTACGTCAGGAACTCTTTGAATGTGCCTATTAGAAGCGCACGCACGCACACACGCATACACATACACACACACACACACACACACACACACACACACACACACACACACACACATGTGCGCGCGCGCGCTTTAAAACCACACAATACGCGGTTCCTTGTACTTATATCACTCATGCTGTACACGTTCATTTTTGGTGGTTTTGCGAGAGGGTGGATGGGGGGTGGGTAAGAGAAAAGCTGGGAAAAAGAGTGAAGGTTGGTGCAGATTTCCTTTCTCGTCTGTTGTTTTAAGGACCAAAACAGGACAGAACTGACTACAATCTATAACCCACCAACTATTGTCTCGGGGGATCGGGCAGGTAGTAGAGCAGTTTCTTCCAGAACCACTTGTCATCGGCGCTGAGGTAAGTGTTGGTCTTCAGGAAGTTCTGGACCTCCTCCGGCATGTCCTTCTCCTCCAGCACCAGGGATCCCAGCAACACCAGCAACAGCCGACAATGTGGTTGACGCGCGTTTTTGGCACGTGCTATCTGGAAGGCGTAACGCCACCATTCCTCTTGCACGGTCTCTGCGTTCAGCAGGCAGACCACGGCCTTGGAACGATTCACAGCGCACGAGTAGGAATCAGCGATGGACGCGCCCAGAAAGAAGTCTCGCTCAGGCACGCAAAGGCGGTGTCCCGTTTTCTGCAGGCGGGGCAGCAGGGTGTCGATCATCCACGTCAGTGCTGACTCGGCCTCTCCGTGCACCACCAGTGCCTCATGGTCATAATCGGCTTCGTTGAAATGGTGCGCGGCCGTGAACGGTCGCACGTGCAAGTGAGCGTGGATAGTGACGAGGGCTTTCAGCCGGTACACGTACAGGATAGGTCCGAGAACCACGGTCAGGCTCAGCACCACGCCTAGCGTCACCACCAGCGGGAGGTAGTTGAAAGGAAAGCATTCGTCCGTGTCCCAGTCCGCTACTAGTTCGCCGGGCTGAGTGTCCGAGCTGCACCTCACTTCAGCCGCGTCCTTCACCCTGACCTTTGCCCTCTCATCATCACTGGTGTCAAGCACCCCGGCCAGCCATTCCTGCATCCAGACGTTATCACAGTCACAGGACCAGGGGTTATGAGCCAGGTGCAGCTCCAGAGGTGGGGAGTCCTCGCTCCTCGTCTTCAGGCACTCGGGGACACGCGACAGTCTGTTTCGTGAGAGGTCCAGCACACGCGCGTGGGGCATAGCTTCACAGATCAAGTCAGGAACGTATGAGAGTCCGACGCCTGAGACGTTGAGCCCTACCACTCGCCGCAGGTACTCAACATCACTAAGTTTTACGTGACTGTTGGTGTCTTGTTCACCGTGGATGTTGACATGCAGCGCGTAATCTGCAGGCATGTGCGCCGGTAGCTGACTCAGGTCGTAATTTGAACACTCAACGGTGACGACGCTGGTACTACGAGACAGACCGCACGTGCAGTTTGTCGGGCAGCCGTCCACTACAGGACAGACGTCTGTGAAGAGGATCGTTTCCACAGGGCGGCCTGACAGGACTGGCGGATACTGGCACAGCATGTCGGCCCGGTCAGCGAACAACTCCTGGACAGAGTCACTGGAATTCAACACGTCCACGTACGTCTCCATATCGCAGTCACACTCGTACGGGTTGTCGCCGGCGAAAACGAGTAAGCCCTTGCCATCGTAGTTGTCTTTCTGAAATGGCGGATGAGAAAACCTGTTATCATTCAGGAATACTTTAAACTTTCCTGCCTCAGGATATACGGGGCTTGGGCTCACGGTGCGGTCAAAGTTGTCCAGGTAGTTGTGACTGAGGTCAAGATGAATGAGTAAGTACACCGTCTTGAACGTCCCGGGTTCCAGCACTCGCAGCCAGTTCCGGCTGAGGTCCAACAGCCCCAGCTCTGGCAGGCGAGTGAAGGACAGTTTGTGAAGGCTGGTGAGTTTGTTTCCCGCCAGATACAGCGTGATGAGCTTCGGCATGTCCGTCAGTACGCCCAGGTCGGAGATGTTGTTGTTTCTCAGGTCGAGGATTTCTAGCTCCTGCGCAGGGACGAATCTTGGGAACTGGATGGTCGTTATGTCGGAAATGGCGTTGTCAGGGAGAGACAGAAAAGTGAGAGAAGGTCTCAGCATGCACGCTGGCAACACACGCAGACCGTTCTTAGACACCGTCAGCTCTGTCCAAGCTGCAGGAGAAGGAAGAAGCTGGTGGCAGTTGAAGTCCCCAAGTTTGTTGTATGTAAGACTCAGTGACGTGGCTTTCTGGAACCAAGACAGCACGTCAGACAGCTCGGGCAGAGACAATGACGTGTAGCTGATCGACACCTCTCGCACGTAAGGAAAGATGGTACTCGTGTGCAAGATCACCCCATTGTTCGTGACGTCGCTTGAGTTGTGCTCTAGCACCTCCGGCCTTGAGAAGTTTGACGACGAAGACGTGATGTTCCAGAGCCAAGCAGCAGAGGCATTCCCCATTGTGAAATCAATCAAAGACATATTGCCTTTGATTTCAAGCTGTCCGTCCGAGGTCACGTTACAGTTGTATTGCTCCCAGCGCCCGTATCTCTCGAGGCTGACGTCGGGCATGATGGTCACTCTGTTATTGCTAGCGCAAGAAAACGACATGTTGTATAATTCCGCCGGTGAAAAAGACCGCTTAAGCATTTCTTCCCCGCTCGCAGCACTGGTCGTGACGGAGGCTGACGTATTTGAGTGAACAGAGTCTAAGGTGACTGCCTGGGGAAAAAGCAGAGCCTCAGTTGATGCGTTAAGCACGAAAGAGTCCCCGCCACGAAGCCTGCACACCGTGGTCCCGTATATTGCCGCGTGAAAGTACAAGAGCAGCATGTTGTGTTGGCCAGTCTCTGATATCCGTATCTCGAGGCGAGTGAGCAGCGACTTGTGGTTCTCGGGGTCGTTCTGGAACTGTTGCTGCAGGAACAGCCGCAAAACCAGGTCACTGTACTCGTCCGCTACGCTTCCCAAGTACTCTCGCAGGAAAGGTACAAGAAGCGTGGCCATGGCAACACGATCAGGGCAAACGCACTTCTCGTGACAACCAGCCTTCCCATACACCAAGCGTTTCTCTGAGCCGGTGCCAGTGCTAGAACTGGAGCTCGTTGTGTCTGGTAGTTGTGTTGTATCCGGAGCGAAAGCGTTATCTCCGGTACTGGTGGCAATGGCAGGGTCTTCAAGTTGTGTTGTATCCGGAATGGAAATGTTGTCTCCGGCAGCAGTTGCCATAGCACTGGCTGGGAGTTGTGTTGTCCCCAGAGCGTAAACGCTACTACTATCAGTTCCGTTTGTACTTGAGTCCATGGTATTTTCTTGAGGGAGAGATCGCCGTGATTGTACTCTGGGTTTATTGTCAAACGACACCACAGCATCATTGTCAGAATACCCTGCAGACGATACTGGCACCGGAGGCATGATAAGAAAGCAAACGAGCAGCATTACCAGTGTTGCAGAACTGCTGGGCGCGTCCATTTTTCGTCTGCTAAACATGTTTTGTGTAAGAATTGCCGTAGGCACTCACTATTTTGCAGGTCCGGTTTCAGGTGATGCCTGTTCGGCGTTAGGATTTCCGTAGATTTGAAGCTCCCTCAGTCACTGCTTAGCAGGTCCGGCTTCGCGCTGTGTCAGGTCCTTACAGTGCCACGCCAAGAACAGTAACTCCCATTTGGTCAGTCGCACGCGATCAACAGTTTGATCATTGAACAGTAATTGTGGATTTTGAAGGTGTGTTGCGTTGTACGATCAAACTTACGGCAGATATACAGTACCAGACGACTCCACTAGGAAAAAGGTGGTGATTTCAAGACGAAAGAGATTGATGTGATGGTCTTTTCCCCTCAAATAACGTCAATGGACTTACTGCTTTCTTTTTGCATGTTTCAGTGATATCAACCTACACGTGCTTCCCTCGTTGTAGCGTCTGGCAAAAAGTTTGCGACTGGCTGAATTCTGGAGGATCGACCCTTTCGATTGACAGGAAAGGAGTTGATGAAGCGTAGCAAGGCCTAAATTCATATGTTGTCCGTGTATATACATGACCAGACTATATTTCCAAGTGGCTGGATTTTGATTGCTCTTCGATGCTTGCATGGTGACTGCAGTGAGGGTCATGACGTCCATGACGACGACGTGCTCTTCAGACAGACGTTGCAAGAGGACGTCTGAGAGGTCACCTGGAATGTTACGACGTCAGTGCTGTTACATGGTGGACTCTCCAAATGAACATGTGCATGTATTCGATACAGGGTGGGGGTAGGTGGGTGTTTGGGAGTTGAACGTCCTTTTCCACCACGTAAGGGTGATATCAAAGACGCGGCAACGAGAAAAAGGCCAGCACAAATATTTGGCCCCAGCTGGGATTCGAACTAGCGACCCGAGCGTTGAGAGTCCAACGCTCTACCATTCGACAATCCATAGATTAGAAAAAAAATATGTCGAAGAGGAAGCATTGTTTTTAAAAATAAAACTTCATATTAAACAAACTGTAAATGGAATCCTCAACAATTTCTTGAATACTTAGGATTGTTATTGCCTTGAATCTGCAAGTACAGAATGGTTTTTGTTGCTGGTGTTGTTTCGTTGCAAGAGCATGAAACAGACGGTTTCCTGAAAAAGAAATCCTTAAAAAAATAAAAATTTCTTACAGGTGTGGACCCCCCCCCCCCACACACACACACTTACACACACACACACACACACCTTTCCGCTTGACTTGACTTCAAATATTTCTGTTGCAAGACGCTCTCTCTCTCTCTCTCTCTCTCACACACACACACACACACACACACACACACACACACACACACACACAGAGTCAGTCTCACACACACACACACACACACACACACACACACACACACACACACACACACACACACAGAGTCAGTCTCACACACACACACACACACACACACACACACACACACACACACACACACACACACACACACACACACAGAGGGAGGCTGATCATCTGCATTAGACCCATGCTAGTCAGACCGACCCTTTTTTTCAGTTTCTTTTTTTGTTTTTCCCCCTCAGTCAAAAAGAACGGCCCGACCCGGACTCATGCGTCCCTGTGTCATACAATCTCCGTCATTTGTGGGGGATCCGCTGCGCCAATCCGGGCCACATACAATTATCTCAAAGTGACTGTCCACATACATCCGGGATGATGGGACTGTACAATCATAGTCGAACAAACGAAATTGGGGAGGGGGAGGGGGAGAGGGAGGGGGAAGGTTATGGGGGTGGGGATGTGCGGGGGGGGGGGGGGGGCTTCACGATAATAATGACAAAGGAAAAGTGTGTGTGTGTGTGTGTGTGTGTGTGTGTGTGTGTGTGTGTGTGTGTGTGAGAGAGAGAGAGAGAGAGAGAGAGAGAGAGAGAGAGTTATTTAGGGCTTCACGCCGCGCAAGCAACAAAGACTAATTCGCCAGCCGATCCGGTGAATTCGCGCGGCTACGAGAGAGAGAGAGAGAGAGAGAGAGAGAGCTCCAGCGTTACACATACCTTTCAAAGGAGTGACAGACATCAGCGTCCGTTTCAAAGCAACGGCAATTAATTTTGGCTAATGGTAATGGAAACTGAACTACAATTACGAATGCGAATACAGTACAGTAGACTAGACACATCGCCCTAAGTATGGAGATGTCTAGGCAGACAAAGCACCTTCAGATTTCAGGGGAATTAACAATCGGTTCTGTCCCCGGTCATGATACAACATAATAACAAGTTCAGTCCTGAAGTTACAGCCCTTTGAAAGAAAATATTCACTGCGCTGGGTTCAAAGCAATTTGTTTCGGCCAACCCCCGGGCTTTTCTGTCGTGTTTCTCGGGGTAGGGTAGACCAAAGATCGTTCTTTTCCAGTTAGTCGTCTGCTAAAGCCTTTATGTTCGTAAGCGCCGCTGAAATGGAAAGCAGCCGCTTTCAAAGTCCCAACGCTGTTTGTGAGATAGGAGGATGTTTCATTTGGCCATGGGGACCGTTTTCGTGACTCTGCCACTGTTAGAGAAATACGACTTTCTTTGAGCCTACGGCCCAGTCCTAGTGAGCAAACTGGCCCGCGATAAATCTTCTGAAAAGAGCCATCCGGAAAGGCGCCTTGTAACTGATCCTCAGTCCGCAACCAAAATAAGTGTCGTCTGCTCAGTATGCGGTACACTTCTAGTACAACATACATGCCGGCCAGAGTCACCACAATGTTTTCAGACTGATGCTACGTTGTGTCATCAAGTGAGTCATTCTGAAGCACAGATTAAGCACATTTCCAGACTCTGAAAAGTTTCCGGGCCCACACGCTCTTGCACGGTATGCCTGTCATATATGTGTTAAGACTTTAGTTTACCTTAACCTCCGCCGTATACGTACATCGTGGGTACAAGTGTACGGAAAACGTCCGTAACTTTGTCAGTTTTTGTTTGTTTGTTTTTTGTTTTTTTTTGTTTTGTTTTTTAAGATGAAAGGGTTCATGAAAGCTTTTTCCATAACGTTTCTTGGGGGGGGGGGGATGAGTACCAAAATTTCGTGTGATTTTGGTCGTAAACAAATGGTTAAATAAACAATCAAAACATTGCATACATACACTGTACCACTAAGGAACGCATTAAACATGTCTTTAGTTACCTGATCAGAAATGCAGCGTAAACATGGAAGTATTCTACACCGACTTCACGCCAGTCTCCCCTCAATATGCTTGAACACTTTAGTCATAGTCGAGTAACACTGCGCGCCACTCGGTGTTCACCACTTCTCACTCGAACACTCCAGTCTGGTAAACACACTTCTCCTACAGTGGTTGTTTTATACGCAGTTGCGAGAGACGGCGACTGCATCCCCGTTCCAGGGGCCGACGCTACACTAGTGTAGCGTCGGCCCCTGGTACGGGGATGCGGCGACTGGTGTTATTCAGGTCAAATCCGCACCCTTCACTCGTCCCGGATACGCCTCGTTCTCACACTCAATGTCGGACAGGAGTGTTAACCCAGTTTTGCCCGGCGTCCCCAGAATAGGTTACGGGAGATAATTCAGATGAGGCAGGATAGGGATGAAAATGAATTTCACTTGTTTTCCTCCCGTTTTTTTTTTTTTTTTTTTAAGAGTTCTCAAAACCTCATTTGGTCCCAAGGTTTGGATTTTAGTGACAAGTGGCACGTTGGTTGAGTTGAAAAACGGCACACATGACGGGAGATAATTCAGATGAGGTAGGATACACTCTCTGGGGCACAGAGTCTTTCAGTGGAAAGTACCTCTGTGCACGGTGGGGAAATGGCGCTCACTGCGCTACCGTGATGGCCCTAAATTGTCTCGGTGCTCTCAAACACAAGGTCGCGCACTATGTCATCCTTGACCAGCTTTGAACCCAGAGGGATCCTCAGTGGCGCAAGTGATGGCAGGCTGTCTTCAGAGTGAAAGTAGGCGTGTTTCTGAATCAGAGAAATACATAACATGTCTCTGTCTGAATGGACAGATCTATTATTACATTCAGTCCTAGAGCACGGGTGTGTATGCTTTTGTAATCGTCTTATTCCACCACAAGGAAGGTACGTGATCGTCTGCACCGTGCAATAATACTTGCCTGTAGAGTGCAACACCCTTGCCTGTCAGAGTGCAACCCCCTTGCCGTTTACTCACATCCTGTTGGATCAGTGTACCACGTAAACAGTGCCATCAAAGCGCAACAATAATTGTCCGCTGGCAAAGATTTTGCCCAAACGAAAAGTGGTCGGATATTCAAGACTTCGTTCCAAGTCGAATCATATGACACACAAGTCTCTGCTTTTCTAAAAAAAATTCGCCATTTTTAAAAATGGCGCTAGGTGTAAGCAGTCACATTTTCACGCCCCGCCGAAAAGGGACTGCACTCTGGAGTCTACACCTTGGCCTGTCAGAGTGCAACCCCCTTGCCGTTTACTCACATCCTGTTGGATCAGTGTACCACGTAAACAGTGCCATCAAAGCGCAACAATAATTGTCCGCTGGCAGAGATTTTGCCCAAACGAAAAGTGGTCGGATATTCAAGACTTCGTTTCAAATCGATTCATATGACACACAAGTCTTCGCTTTTCTAAAACAAATTCGCCATTTTTGAAAATGGCGCTGGCTGTAAGCAGTCACATTTTCACGCCCCGCCGAAAAGGGACTGCACTCTGGAGTCTAGGACTTTGTTAAAAGAATTCATTCACCCATATAGAACCTCGCATACGTCAAAAAAGTTAGTGACGTCAATCTGCTAGGCGAGCTAACACGACCTCATGTGTTTGGGGTTTTGCGAGCGCATAGAGGCCCGGAAAGGGTTTCCAGTACTTTCTTTATGTCAGCTTGACGTCAGAGAGCTTGCGTTCGTGTGCGCGCGGGCTGCATACATGACACAACGACTACGACTGTGACTACAGCAGGTCACTGAATGGAAACAACATATTGGGCTGGTGGCCATCTTGTTTTGTCTCGGTCGGCCACAACAGGAAAGGGGCGGGGCCTCTGCTGATAGACTCGAAACAAAGGTCAAATAAGCGAAAACGAATTTTAGCCTCTAACCATTTTCAGGGCCACTCGCCATCCGCGAAAAGTAATTTGCCGCCAATATTATGGGGTATGAGCATATAACGGTACCAGTTGCTATGCTCTTGCCATCACAGTTTTCACTCGCCCAGGAACACATAGTTTTGAACTGTGGCTAAAGGTACGTCGACCTCTTAGCCACGTGACTGGGGTTATGCTTGTTCATGTCTTGTGATTTCCCTGTCGGCTTTGTGACTTCCCCGACTGAATTATTTTTCACATGAAATCTTGAAGATATAGAGAGCTGGTGAAAAGTGGCCTTAGATTGTACTTACGAAATTTTAAAATTGGAACTTTTTTGATCGGCGCTTCTCGCAGAAACATGAAAAAAAAAGTTTCCCTAAGTGACTATTATAGCTTTAGAATTAAGAATAACAGAGCTGTTAGTAACAGCTCTGTTATTCTTAATACTAAAGCTATAGCCTATAATAGTGCAGTAGTTCATGACATATGTGCAGTTGTCACATGTGACAAAAATTCCGGAATGATGAGTAATTTGAAGGAATATTTTCATAGATATTTGGCCTTATATGCAAACCACCCCTACCTCGGAATTATTATTATTATTTTTTTTAAACACAAAACCTGTCAGAGCTACAGAGCTGTGCTACGAATTCAGTCAGTATAATTGGATGATCTCCCCAAGTTCAGAAAATGAAGCCATTTGAACGACGTTTTCGTAAAAATACATTACATGACCGATGTCTGTAAATGGGCGATAACTCTTCAAAAAATGCGGCAGAATAAAAATCGTGAATTGTAGGTCTGGAGCATATGACTGCCCAAAGTAAAAAGCCCTCTCTCTCTAAAGTTTCTCTATAGAGAAACAACTTAAAAACAAAAACAAAACAAAAAACAAACAAACAATCAAACAAACAAAAAAACCCTCACCTTTTTAAACAAGCCGGTTTACCTTATTTCCAATCGAAATACCAGTAGTTGTTGTTCTTGTCATCCTGGCAGGGTGATAACAATTAAAACGCTTCTCCCCAAAATGAAAACTAACACTAGTATGTGTACACAAAGGCTGAAATGAAATTTCGATTGCAACAGCCACTTATAGAACTTCCACTTGCAGACGACAATAGCCGACTGTTAGACGTATCACACCGTCCTATGAGAGGGACATTAAAGTATTATCAAACATAGTTTCCAAGATGCACTTGTTGTTGATGATGTTCTGTGGTTTTCATTTGTTGTCGTTGTTGTTCTTCTGCTTAACTTAAACCTTTTCCTTGTTGCTCCATCTTTGATAGCGCGTATCACACTTCTTATTCTTTGATTAAGTTTTTAACGAAATTTGTTTCGCACACGGCCGTATATTCTTTTCTGCTAGTGGATAGTTACATAGGTAGATTTAAGTACCTCTCGGTTAGTTTTTATGCTTGATTCAAGCAACAGCAACAACTTTCTCTCCCGTTCTATTCTCCGTCGCTCCATGATCATGTTAAACGTGTACAAGAAGGGGTTAAGGGCGGCATTAAAGGGCAGGACAAATATAGCCATGATCACGTTGACCTCGCTAGAAATGGGGACGCCCACAGAAGCCAAAAGACCCAACAGCCCGATAGGAAACCAGCAAATAAAGTCAGACACCGCCACAGAGATCAGACGACGCGCAATGGTTATGTCTTTCGATTTCTGGTTCTTGTCAGTAGTCAGGGAGTTTGTCCTAAAAGACTTGAAGATGAAAGCTTGACCGACTGCGATCAGCAAAAACAGGCTGAAGTTGAAGACGATCATGACGCCGAAGGCGTAATTACGACCCTCAAATGACCTTCTTGTGACTGGGAGCGGGATGCATATTCCAGACTGGCTGTAGAATTCCCAGTGGGTCGTGACTGGCAAAAGAGGCACTGCAGCCAGCATTATGCCGACTACCCAGGCTATCCCACACGCCACAGTCGCCGACAATCTTTCAAATCGAACACTTGTGAACGGGAACTGCAGGACAATGAAACGATCCAGTGTGATGAAGCAGATGGTGAAGGCTGATACCTCGCTTGACAACAGGGACAAGAATCCCGCTGTTTTACAAGGAATGCTCTTCTTCCACGTCACGTCGAACAACAAATATTTCCCGCGGTATTGATGGTCAGCTGTACCAACCATGGCTAGATAAACACCCATGAGAAAGTCAGCTACGCATAGATTCGATACAAACACATTGAATCCGGATTTGGATGTGCGTTGATGCATGAAGAAACGAAACAGGAAAGTGACTGCATTTCCAGATCCGGACATTAGGCAAATAATCCACAAAAACAAACGGTAAAGATCTGATCTCAGCAGATCGTCACACGACGATAGTTCATCCTGAGGAGCAAAACAAAGACTCTCATCGAAGTAGCCTGGCAGAGTGACCTTGCAACATAGTTTGTAATTGTCAGAATAAACTTTGTGTAAACGTGTCAGTCCTCTATACACATCAGTCGGAAAGGTCACGATTGGGTTGCCTCTTAGGTCAAGTTCTGTCAAAAGAAGGATGTATGAAAACCCAGTGTCCGCAATGGTTGATACGTCACAGAAAGAAACGTTAATGTATCCGATGCGGGGAAAGCTTGCGAACACGGAAGTGTCCAGAATCTTTAGTTTTGTTTGGGACAGATCCACACGATCAAGGTTGTGATGCTTACTGGTTGATTGTCCAGTAATGAGAGACGCCAACGGGTTTCCGGACAATCGTAAAAATTGCAAGTTCTTTAGCGAAACGAAAATCTCGAACTGCACCTGCTTAATGTCATTGTAGCTCAGATCTAGATGTTGTAAATTGGGAAAGGCCATGTGGGGAACGCTGTTCCAGCCACATGAAGATACTTTTAGAAATACCAGATACAAGTTATGTTTCAGGCGGTCCGGCATCATTCTAGAGTAACTAGCGTCAAGATAGCGAATAGCGGTAAAGTTATGTGCAAGGAAAGGCCGGTCACAAACAAACGCCAGGCCCTGGCAACGACAGCCTTCAGGACAACTGGGCAAGTCACAATATAGCTCGTCATCACGCTGGGGACACTGGGGCATGCCGTCACACAAGTGGTCGAGGTGGACACAGACGGGTGATCCACGACAGCGGTAGAAACCAGGACACTGGAAGCTCTCGCAGTCTGCCTCGTCCTCACCAAGGGGGCAGTCATTGACGGTGTTACATCGCATATACACCGGTAGACAGTACCCTGTACTGGGCGGACAGCGAAAATGAGTTTCTGGACAAGACTGTGAAGGACCCATCGAGTACAGAGTCCAGTCTCTAGTTCTGTTAGTGTAAATAATTGCTGGGGGAAGGACACTTATAGAACCAGGGATGCAAATACCTATGCAGATACCACTCTGATGATTCGCACTTCTTCTGCAACTCTCTTCGTTTATCTCGTCTGACTTGTCAATGCAGTCAACGTTGTAGTCGCATAGCATGTGGAATGTGGCACACTGCTTATTGTTGCATGTAAACTCCATGCAGCTCGAGCCATGAACACAAAAATTCTCGTCTGATCCATCGCTGCAATCCTTCCTGAAATCACAGACAACAGTGTACGAAACACTTTGTCTTGAGTTGTCACATATGAAAGTGGCCACGCTGTGAGCGGCTTTAAATACGCCCGAGTCCTTGCCTGGTGCCACTTCATCCGACTGCGTTTGAAATGTAGAAAATTCACAGCGAATTAATGTGTCAGTCGCACCACAGTCACTCTCAATGTCACATCTTAGAAACTCGTATGTCATGTGTCCTTCCGGGCATTGCACCAGTGGTGCTGGGGGTTTTCTAGTTGCATTTTTGACACCTAGAATAGCAATGCTACTATGCTTGTTTATCAGTCTCGGTTGTAGTTTGAATTCACACATGTATTTTGTACTGATTTGACGTGAACAATCGGCGTAGTAGAACCTGTATGGGTCTCTTCTCTGAAAGGATACTTCTCGAGAATAAAAGAAGCAGCGGGGTTTCCTTGCATTGCGTTCGTTATAATCAACGGTGACAATAAACGGCACAGTGTTGTCGACCCACATCCGTTTATTTCCATAGATATACAATGAATAATCTATATCAGAAATATGAAGACCAACCCATATTCGTTCAACGCTCTTCCCGACTCGGAAGACTTTCCAAAATGCCTGCCACTCTTCTTCAGATCTCATTGTGGGGAGGTCCCCTCCTTTGGAACTGCATCTATCACGAGCCTCATGCCAGTTAAAGAGACCACCATTGAAAAGATTGTAACACTTGTCGTTTATCGCAACACCTCCACCACAAGCCGGGCTGCTGAAAGGACAGTGTCCCCCTTCGTCCTCTCCCCCATGACACTCGGACTCCAGATTACAGTGCACGTGCTGCTTGAAGCTAGCGTAGTTAGGCGTTGAACAGTTCCACTTTCCTGACGCTAGTTTGTGTGGGAACTTGGATACCCGGTGAAACGAGAATAACATTTCAAAGTCGGCATCACGAAGTATGAAGAAAAAAACAACTGTGATTGAATGATTATAGACAGTCGTTGAGAGATATCGTGTACTGCAGTTGTTCAAACCAAATACATTGCTACCATTCTCGGTGATGATGAGTTGCACATAGGGTTCCAAACAATAGTTGGAATCATCTTCATGGACCCTGAGATAATGAGAGTTGAAACTCACCATAAGAACATGTTCCTCGGGTATTTGTAATGTTGCAGTGGCACTTCCTGAACACTTTCGAATATCTAAATTGACATCTTGCTTCAAAAACACCGTGTAGCCCCAAGTATGGATGTAACCAGAAACCTCTGTCGTAAAATTTACATACAGTGTATGTTTGGGCCCATTCTGTGTGTCACACTTGATCCGTTTCTTGTGGGTAGTAGTTCGATCAAGCAAACTAGATAATGTCTGGTTTAAGTTAGCATCGGTATGTATTGGTGTTGTGTTGTCACGTGGATCCTGGTAATAATATTTTGAGACACTGGTTTCTTTAACGTGATTACGGTCGCTCAAAGACACCTTTTCCAGTACCACCGAAACTGTTTTCAACGCCGCAACGTTCTCGATGGAAACCAAACCGATCGAGAAAATCAAGAATGAACACGACATCGCTGGATTGTTACGCTGAAAACAACTTGCTGCGAAGGTACAGCTACAGGAAATTTTTCTCGACTTTTTGTAAATCGTTATATTTTTTGGTGATTTTCGAGGTACAATTTTTTTTTTTTTTTGGGGGGGGGGGGGGGAGGGAGGGGGGATCAAACACAACAGCACCACCGAGTACCAGGTTAGGTTTGTCGGGGGACAGTCCACCAGAAGTCTACCGTCAAATATCAAAGGGGGTAAGTACCTATCGAATCCATGGCGCTTAGACTCTTTTACCAAATGACGTAGAGCCCGGGGTGAAGTGAGTTCCAGTATCTCTGAGACTGAAAGTAAGGTTTCCCAATAAATCTCATAAGATGCACTTACAGTTGCACTGTACTCCAAATCATAGTTTCCTAGTTTATAAGATCACCAGAATATGAAGTGGAAGCAATAATTACCTACAAGGACGTCCATTCGCGTCTTTTCACTACATCATATTATTGTCACGGTTAGATTTTTGGTTCTCTACTGTTTTTTTAACGATACACACATCGGTGATTGTTCATTGTTTGATTGCCCCCGTAATACTCTGGCACGCAATGTCTGAATAATGAGTGAATCTCCCGGCAACGTTTCCAGTCGGGTCGCTCTCTGCTCTCTCCGATGCTTTCAGAACACAGACATCGTATGTCTTTAGTTGAAAAGGTGCAGTTTGTCATCCAAACTGAGCTCTTCAGTGACGTCAAATGACGCAAAATACCACTGAATTGGCCAGTGACGTGATGTCACATTAAAAAAAAAACAAAAACTCTTTCAGTTGTAATGGCGATTCTAGATCAATCTACGACCACCGTTCAGGTAGAAGGTGGATCTCGTTTGATAGTTTCTGAATGTTAAAGATGGCGTTTGTCCCCCTGCTTTCTGGAAGTAGCTGTACTGTAATAGCCGCCAAATGCCGAAAGGAATCGTTTGTTTCGCAGTCTACCACGTCTAAGTTTTAATGGGCACTTTGAACTTTAATACAAACCTAATGAACGTTGACAGTTTGAAAGAATCTGCATGATCTTAACTGCACGCGACTCGACGCTCTGTTTAAAAAAAAAAAATTATTTATTTATTTCTTTGGCAAGTTTTAATTGTCTCTGTTCTCCCACAAATCTTGATAATGTTAACATTTTCCGCCGGTAACTGACGATTATTTTCGAGAATATTTTAATTCTACAAGTGAATGCAATACTTATCGTACTTTATGCATGTAAATCTGAATCAGTTAAGAGTTACCCTCTCAGATAGTGAAAATAATGATGTATGTTCCATCATATGTGTGTGTGTGTGTGTGTGTGTGTGTGTGTGTGTGTGTGTGTGTGTGTGTGTGTGTGTGTGTGTGAATGACAATGAACACTTGAAAACTAAAGTTTAAAAAAGTCTCGTTGCAATGATAATTCATTACCTGGACAACTTCCGTGTGTTACACAATGAAATCAAGCAAGAGTCATAAATATCATTAACAATGAAGAGTTTTTCCCGAAGAAGTTACTCAGTTAAGAAATGTCTGATCCTTATCGTCGTTTTCGTTGTACATTCTGGTTTCTGTTTGTGGACCATATTTTTGTCGGAAATAAATTTGAGATATTTAATTCATTCATATATCTAGTTATTACATTCTATGATAATATTTCATGTAATAGTGGTGGCTGACATTTCTACATGCAGTTTGCGCGTAATTTAAGTGTCATAAAATCGCTTTTTTCTAACGTAGGGACCTAGAGAGTACGATTCTTCAACGCAGTACATAATATATTTCAGTAACTTACCAGCCAAATATCTGGCATTCCGTCGGATGCGACAGGGGAACAAAAGCTTGTATTTCGATGGTGTTCTCGTGCCACCTCGTAACAGACCTTTTGGCGCGAAAGCGCGGCTTTTCTGTGTGATTGTCTCCCTTCATTTTGCCCCCATTTTTTTTAAGCGGGCTCGTAAGCGCAGGGAAGGTGAAAGCGTTTGATGCGGTATGATGCGGAGAACCTCGAATCTAACAGTATGATCAAACTGAAGTACGGAAAAACTCGTAAGTGATCTCATGAGCTTTTGTAAGGCAACCAGTGAAACGCAGATAACTATGGAAAACCTCGTGTAGTCAGTTACGAGGTTTTCACTGGCGCAATCTTGGCTCAGAAACTTCCGGTTACGCGATTTTTCTAGCCGCCTGAGAGAGACGGAGCCAGCGACACCTCTACAATAACCAGGTAAATATCGCATCCATCTGGGACGTTCAGTGTATGATTGTCTCTGACTTTTACATTGACTTAGCAGATTACGCTCCCGTCAAATGTATTAAACTGCTAGACGGAGTAGAAGATGGTTAGATTTTATTTCTTCTTCTTCTTCTCCATCGCCGGCCACACTCAAAGACCGCTATTCATGAAATCAGTGGCGCCCGAAGTGCCGCCACCGGCCCGTACAGCTGTGTAGGTTATAAAGAAATAGGTTTGAATGCATTTTTTTTCCTCTCCCCCCCCCCCATCACCACGCGGCCGTAGAAGAAAGACGCAAGTATAAAGGCTCGTCGTGGAAAACTGACATTTTTGCCTTAAAACTCCGTCACCATGCCTGTTGAGGGACTACCGTCAACAGTGGAAGGTATTCTGAACGCTCTGCTGGGGGAAAATGCCGTAACTTCCTTCAAAATAGACGGTAAAGACGACGGTACAACGGTGGTGATACTTCGACTGACCGGTTCTCAGCCCGCCATGACCACCACAACACAGCTGGCCACCTTCAGACGAAAACCACTTTCACAAGTTCACAGAGACAGACAGCGGGCAGAAACAAGGCGAACTGCCCAGAGAAAAAAGGCAAGTGAAAAGTCATCCTCACCTTGCAACTTGTCCCACCCTACACCTCCATGTACACCGAGTGATAAAACTGTACACACACCTGAAGTGACACAGATAAACAACACGCCGTGTACTGTCGATGTCACTGCACGTGAAGCTCGCCCGCACGACCCAGACACCCTTGAAGTTGACCTGTGTACCGAGTCCCACGCGTCAGTGGACCAGAACGAAGACAACAACACATCTATTTTTCTCACAGATGACACGGACTCAGAGTTATCAAGTACTGAAGAGTTTGACACTAAAGGATATGATGCCGAGAAAGTAAAGCAGTATGTCGGAGAAATCAGGGATCGGGACTTACAGCGTCGCCTCAGAGACAAAACCCGAAACAGAAACTTCAACAAGATTGTGTATGACAACACGTGGTATGATCGGGAACATCTACTATGTGACAGTGATGATGTTGTCATAGTGTTTGATTATAATGATAGATGTGTAAACCACTGGTTCATCAAACAGGACCCGACAAAGATGACCGCTGGTGACAAACAACTTCTTGATGACATCTGTCGATGGGCGCCGGTGGAGCGTGACAAGTTTCACATTCAGTGCGAACAAGCAGTGGCCGATCTTGACTTTGTCTGTTCCATCATAAACCATTTTCTTGGATGAACTGAAGTGTTGTGATGTTGTACATGTGTGTGTGGTACCTTGAAAGGCTGTAACTGACCAAAGTGAATGAATGTATGCATCGTGACTATCTATTTTAACAATCACACGGCATATTTAGTCTGAGTATTGAAAATACACAGCAGTGTACCTAACATGGAAGCGCACTGCTTAACCTTGTTAGAGATTTGTTACTTGGCAATGTTGTTTTGCTTTGTAACCCCCCATCCCCACCATTGGTAATGGGCTATGACGGCCTTCACCAACAAAACATTCGTATTCTCTCGCTCTCTCTCTCTCTCTGTGAATGGATGTGTACATATAATAGGTTCACTTACACAGTAATTTTGTCACGAGTCTCCAGTAGTAAACGATGAGGGATTTTGCCTGCTTTCCGACTCAACAATATTTTTCAACTATGATCAGCATTATTTTGCCAGAAGGTTCAGCTGTAGGTAAGCATGATAACGAAACAATGTGTATTACCATGGATTTTCCTTTTTTCCTCTGGCGCACGTGTGCAACAGATTATCTTCCTCCTTTCCTCTGTTCTTTTGTTTCCTACACAAAGCAGAATGGCAGATTCCGACAAAAACGACTCCTCTGAGGCTGGCGTGATAGTGATTTCATCCGATGACAGCACGTCTGAAACTGAAAACTCAGAGGATACCCATAGTTCAGGAACCGTTGAAGATACCTGCTGGGAGTGTTTTGAGTGTGGAGGTGTAGCCATCGACAGTAACAAACTAGAGGTGGACTTTGTATTAGAAGATGCAGAGGTTGTATTCGATGCCGACCATACGCCGTAGATTTATTGCAGGGACTGTAAAAACTACTATCATGTGCGGTGTGTGTGTTTTTAGTGGGGTAAAACTAGCATTAGAGACACCCACTGCGTTCGTCTGTGACTATTGTTCTCTGGTTTTCGACTAAATCTCTGAACATGAATTTTATTATTCGTGATGCAGCCTTGAGGCAGTGCGACTCACCTGACTAAGAATGCAGGCCTTGGACTTTGGAGAGGAGACACGCCCAAAAGAGGTTATTAGGGCAGGTCATCAAGAGATGACAGCACAAGCGGGATTGCAGATGTCAGTGAAAGATTCTCTGACAGTTCAGCTACCGAGCCGGTGGACAGTGGAGATTCGTACCATCCGGACACTAGCTGCTTAATTGACTCTGATGGAAGCTCGGAAGCACCCATTCCTCAGTCTGAAAGAGAGCTTCAAGGGCCGAGAAAGCGGGCAAATCCAGCAAAACCAGACCAGTGGAAATGCACACAAAATAAACTTCGAAGAATGAAAGGAGAAGTGTACATGGCGAAAAAAAGGAGGAAAAAATCTTGCAGCGAAAAAGTCTGCACGGCAGCTCGGCCCGAGGTGTACCTCAAAGTTCTGTGAATCGTCAGAGTCCAGAACCTGCAAAAATATTTCTGACAGGGATCGGTCAGAAATCTTCAGCATGTTTTGGAAGAACTTAAGCTGGGGTGAGAAAAAAAAAACTCGTGGATTACTCATATGTACAGAGAGGCAAGAAAGCGAGAGCAGGCGCACAGTCACTTTCAGATAAGCTTATCATTTGAAGGTACGTGAGCAAAGAATACCTGTGTGTAAGACAATGTTTTTGAACACCCTTGCCTTCGGAGAATGGTCCAACCGCAAATGGGTGACCGAGGCATATACATCACATGGCATGACATGCAACCGCAACCCCAACCACCGCCGAGAGACGACACAAGCAGTGCAGCTGCGAGAGCCTTTGTCGAGAGCTTGCCAAAAATGCCTTCACACTTTTGTTGCAAAGACACAGACAAAGTGTACTTAGAAGCTGACATTTGCTCGAAGACGCAACTGCATCGTCTTTGCCAGATGTATTGTGACGAAAAGGGGTTCAAGCGAGCCTTTTCGAGTCTTGAAAGAAAACAAGGCCGAAATTTTCAAACCCAGAAAAGATGAATGCAATTTGTGCTGTCAGTATCGTCTGGGCAACGTTGATTATAATGAGTGTACAACTCATATGCGGAGAAAAGATGAGACTCAGGAGGAGAAAAAACGCGACAAAAGACTGGCAGAAGACAGAAATGACATTTTGGTTTTAACAGTTGATCTCCAACAGGTGCTACTGGTTCCAAAGCTGTTCGCAAATTAATCTTCTTCAGGCTACAAGTGACAGTCAAGTAGCACTGCAGAAAATCATTCTGTTCTCTGATGGCTTCAATATATAACAGGAATGCGTTGCTTTCAATTTGTCTCTTGGAGTTTTCTGTACATACAGGCACTGAGGTGTACCAGAAGTACTTAGGGAAGGGCCATACATGGATGGAAGTCGATAGCGTCCAAGCAACGGTTGAATGCCAACTGAAAAACAGGCAGATATTTTTGCCTACAGACTACGTTGACGTTATCCTGTCCGCAAAACAGACTCCAAGGCCGTACAAATGTAAGACTATGCACTTCACAGACTTCAAAGATTTTTGAGAAGAATCAAGAGCATCCGACCGCGAACTGTGACAGGGGACCCTCAAGTCCACGATCTCAGAGCTCTCAGGTATAGCCCTGACGGAGAGATAACCTACAAACTCCATCACTCAGACGACTGGAAGTCTCTGCCGCGTACGTTGGCCAGGCGGAGTACAGGTGAGATCCAGAATCTCTACGACCAACCAAGACCCATCCCCCGCAGAAAGTGGCAGGACCTGCAGCAACTGAAGGCACTGCTACCTGATGAATACCATTGTTTCTATGACAGTCTTGCACACGAATAAATGTGCTTCTACAAGAATGCAGTGTTTGTGGGCAGGGTTGTTTCATTCATTCAAAATGTGTTCAAAATTGCAAAGTGATCGGGTAAACTCTTTTGTGTTTTACTTTTTCAATAAGAAAGAATTCTTCAAGACTGCATGGAGAGAGCGGTTTCCTTTCTACCCCCCCCCCCCCCCTTTATGTTGTTTCCATAGTAATGGAAACAAGATCATAGGACGGGCTAAATTTTCCACGTTCATAGGCAAACATCTGTGGTACAAACGCACGTCACTGCCGATCTCCCGCAGAGACGATTTTGCAAGTGTAACTCTGACAATGACGTAAGAAAATGTGCGTCATCGATGCTGACATGTACGGTGCGCCGAACGCACTTCTCCTCCTCAGTGAGTGCCGTCTGTGCGTATGTGTGTGTGTGTGTGCGTGCGGCTGTGTGTGTGTGAATTGTGTCCAGGCCCGTTTCTTCGAAAATACTCAACCGAATGGCTTCAAATTTGGGGTATCCAAATATATCAAAATGTTACATTAGAGGAACCAAGCGTGTGATGATTGGTTAAGTGATTTGGGAGTTATCGCCCTTTTGAGACAAGTTGGTTGTCTTTCGTGTACAGGCGTAATATTTATTTAAATCACTCAAGTTTTTGGCAGTAGATAGCTTGAATAAGGACTCTGAACAGAGTCACTACTAGAAAATGGTCGCTCTTATAATTTTCATGTAAACCGAACCTGAGTTGACATTGCATGTGAACCCAGTTCAGATGCCTGTATCTCCGTAAATACTGAACCGATCGATTTCAAATTTGGGGTTTTTAAATGAATCAAGATTGTTGAATAGAAGGCGCGATCCAGGAACGATTGCACACATGATTTGCGAGTTATTGCCCTTTTCAGAAAAAAAGTGGCTTTCTGGCGTTTGAAGGCGTAATATTTACCTAAACCACTCCATTTTTTGGACATAGATAGCATGAATACGGACTCTTAACTGAGTAAAGTTTGGAGGTTGTCGCTTTTATACTTTTGGCCTAAGCCGTACCTGATGAAAGTGCTGGTGAACCCATTTTAGATCTCAAAATCGCTCCTACTATATATAGATAATTTGTCTGGGTGCCATAAAATATATTAAAAAATTAGAAAAATTCCCTTCAGCCGTTATCGTCAGTTGACTCGAAACGTTGTACTCAAAGCACATTTCCTCCACAAGCCACACGCCTCACAAACATCGAAGAAAAAACGCACGCGCACTGACGTAAAGTAAGAGCGTCATGTTTTATTGACGTGATGCTGGTCTTTCTTGGGGATGTCTCGCCACTTTCTTTCCGAATTCCTCTGTTTGGAGACGTGGTGTTGTATTTTACTTATGCTATGTCGCCATCATCGTGCACTCGCAGAGAAGATACGGGATACAACAGACTACAACTCCAATACTTTATGAACAGAATATGCGCGGAGAACAAATTCATGAAAGAAGAAGAATCCAGAACGCTGTGCAGGGCTGCTTACGTACTGAACAGGTCAGATCTAGAACATTCCTCAACTTACTGGAAGGTTCGAAATCTTTCCAAGGTGACGTAATCTACTGACGTTACTGCACCAGGATGTTCTGGGATGGTCTAGAAATTATTTTGCATCGGAATGCAGTATCTTTTCGCGAGAGTCTCTACAACTTGACATGTGGAAAGCGGGAATTTCAGTGGGTTTCGTTTTTGCCACTGACTCACACTCAGAAGCATGTGTGTGTGTGTGTGTGTGTGCGTGCGTGCGTGCGTGCATGCGCGCAAGCGCGCGTCTAAGGCGTGAGAGAGAGAGAGAGGGTCTCTTCTCCGATACCAGTAAGCAATCGTCTGTCAGTCAGGTCTGCGGGAAGTAACTCTGTCAAAGGGGAACGACTTTATTACAAGAATTCATTTACCCATGTAGAACCTCGCACACGCCAAAAAGTTTGTGACGTCAACCAGCTAGGCGAGCTCACACGACCTCATGTGTTTGGGGTTTTGCAAGTGCATTGAGGCACGGAAAGGGTTTCCAGTACTTTCTTTATGTCAGCATGCTTGATGTCAGAGAGCTTGCGTTCGTGTGCGCGCGGGCTGCATACATGACACAACGACTACGACTGTGACTACAGCAGGTCATTGGATAGAAACAACATATTGAGCTGGTAGCCATCTTGTTGTTGTTGTTGCTTTTTCTTTGGGTTTTTGTTGTTGTTGGTTTTTGTTGTTGTTTTTGGTGGTGGTGGTGGTGGGGGGGGGGGGTTGTTAAATTGTGGAAACGGATCACTCTTGTAGGGTAGGTTGAAGACATCAATCGGTTCTACGGGTAATACACGATCCGTCAGATTCTGTGCTTTAGGTGACTTAAATCTCCTTCCGTGTAGCATTCAATGGCTTGACATACAAGACGAGGGCTTACTTTCTCCCTTTAAAAAACAAATGGGACATGCACTGTCGCAAGCCAACGTAGGTAGGTGGAAAAGGTTACGCTCTAAGCATCCTTGTCTTTGCAGGCGGGATACTAATTACTAGAGTATTAATTATGAGTGCACCATAAACTCACACTCGACGGGAGGTCAAAACCATGCAGCTGTTAACGACCTTTTGCACCTTGTTTTATGTTTGACGAATTACGAGATGACCTGGGCCCGTATGCAAGTGTCGAGGTTAATTTAACCCACGGCTATGGGCCTAACCCAGACTAGGACAAAAAGATACCGAGAGCCCGGATAATGACATCGTCACACTGGAGCACTGCTACCCTGCCATGCCTATGGTTTCACCACCCTCCACACCCTCCCCCCACCCTCCACACGCATCGATTCTCGATGTGTCCAGTCAAGAAACTCCAGCCACTCCCACCCGCTCCCTGAGAGGCTTAGTGTCGAACGACGCCGAGGTCTCCTTAATAATTGTGACCCTCCCCGACGAAATGTCTTCTTGTGTTATTTGTTCATGTAACAAGACGACTCATTTCGTGGTGGAGGGTCACAATTGTGCAACCAGCAGAGGATTTGAAAAAGACACTTACGCCATCTTCCCCCTCCAGCGCACCCCAGACCACTCCTTCACTTTCGGTTGATGGGGAGGTTGGGAGAGAAGTTCTACAGCGACTGCCAAGCCCCTCAACTACTTCTGAGCCCCTCCCACACATGGACCGCAACTGCAGTGACGCAACATTGTCCAGATCAGGTACGCGTCCAACTACAAAGGCGGGCGATGTACCTGCCTCCTGTACTCGTGAGGACACCGACAGCACTAACCCCGCCACCCTGAGTTTAAGCCAAAGCGGTACGGGACAACGTGTTCTTCCCCTCAGACAACTAACGGCGCCACAAGCACTGATTGCAGCGTCACAGCTTCGTGCCAGCCTACACAGTGCTAACAAACTTATACACTGTCTCCGTCAAGATGTGAACACTTTATTCAAAAGCCTGTCAACAGCACTGACTAAAATTGACCAACTAGAGAGTCAGGTTCGTGAGGAGGCAGTAAAGGCAGCAACCAACTTGTGTGTGTCAGAGCAATGTACGGACTGTAAACTGGCCGACCTGAATGAGAGAATGACTGGTCTTGAAACCTCACAGTGTAAAACTCAGGACCAAGTAGGCCGGTTGTTCTCTGCTAGGGACAGTCACGGCCACCTGCTCCGGGACCTAAAGAAACAGGTAGAAAAGTCACCAGTTGCGACACCCTACCACGCACTGCTGCAGACTACTATGGACCCGGTTCCTCACCCTGCTGGGGTTATGAGTGCTACTGACAGTGCCGTGCTCGCAGGGCGGATTATACCCGCAAGCCTTGACACAGATACTGGCACCGGGCCTGATACTGCGGAGATTTCATCTCAGCCTGGCCTCAGCACCGACACTAGTCCTACCTGCAGCCCCCAAAACTCGGACACTCGCGACGGGGACAGCATCAAAGTGAGGATCACCCCACGTAACAACGTGGCCAGCAACGATGGCGGCGGTGCTAAGGCCGAGGACACCTGTCAACGTGACGTCACGCTTCAAGACCCTGCCTCACTTATGATGCAACAGTCAGTGTTGCCGGATACCACGACACTTCTAGTAGGGGACTCCATCCTCAAATACATCAAAGAGGAGATGATCTCGACGGGCCCGCAAGACAAAGTGCAGGTAGTGTCAGTGTCTGGTCTCAGAACCAACCATCTAGCGGACTGGCTGGCACGCCAACCACAGGCTTCAGGTGTGAGTCTCGTCACCTTTCACACTGGAGTAAATGACTGTAAGGAGGGACGAGACGTCACCACTCAGTTGTGGAAAGACTTGCTCAAACATGGCAGGCGTGTCTTTCCAAACGCCCACGTGCAGGCATCCAGCATCATTCCAGCAAAAGGCCGTCACACCATGAACAGCCTGATCTCCCTGTCCAACTCCAATCTGCGCCATGTTTGTGTCACGACAGGGGTGACATACATCGACAACAGCACGGTGTTTACAGCTCCCAGCGGCGCACCACGTCTCGCCCTCTACACGAAGACAGACCGCATCCACCCCAGTATGCAGGGCGTGATCAGTCTCGCACTGCACATCAAGCGTGGCGGTCAGCCTAATCCCTCCCACTCCACTTCTGCCACCGGGGATCAGCTCAGCTTTAAAGACAGCGGTGCGACGTGTGAACGTCTGTATTCCCACGTTGCTGGGCAGTGGGAGCTGCAGCGTCCCTCGGAGAGGCGTAACCAGACACAATCACGCATCCAGGAAGAATATCCTGCTCCCGCCTTCAAACGCCGAGAGGACGCTGGCCAACAGAGTCAGCAGCAGCCATACGGACCGGACCAGTCATTCTTGTGTAACTACCAGACATGGCAGCAGTCCCCTTCGCCCCACGACTTCTATCAACACCACACCCATGACAGTCGCCGTAACGACCATGTGTCTGTGTTCCAAACCCCAAGTGCAGCAGTACACCCACACCTACACCATTTCGCGCCTGCACCCTATTACGCACAGCCAGTTGGACACTGGTCCAATACCTTGCCACCCCCTATCAGCTAGAGCATGGTAACGAGTGCTATTAACACGCCAGTTGTCAATTATTTTGTGCCACTTCCTAAACAGACTTTTGCAGATTCGGTGTCTTTAAAGATCTAAGCTCCCAACAAAAAGCTTTCCAAAGTACGAACAAATTTTTACAGAGTCGACCGTGTAAGCACAGTCAACTCTGTCACAGTTGCAGAGTTCACACAGTGTCCAGAAACAGCGACAAAACCGTGCCGAAAAACTGCCCCCACTTCCTGTCGGGCTCCGTCCACGCTACTGTGCACATCCCCGTGCAACCCGGCTCATTATGTGACCACGCCGCGGATACGTCAGTTTAGGCGACTGAGCGATGTTGGACTGTTAGGGCGCAAGCTATGCTACCACCGGTAGGTACACGTATTGAAAGGCAGTTTTGTTTTTTGCGTAAACATCTCAGCTCTAGCTTGCAGAACGTAAAGTAAAACCGCAATTTGGAGATGTTGTTGCCGATAAAACCCGCTTGGCAAATCTGAGTGCCGGCGTGGTCCATTTCTCGCACATCTCGGCAAATTACCCTCCCCCCCCCCCAAAAAAAAAAAAAAAAAAAAACCCTTACCGTCAACATTTCGACGGCGACAGCACGGCATACGAGTGACACTGACCAAATTCAAAAGTGATACGAATTGTATGGGGGTCATTGTGGACAGTACTGACTCGGCCACGGCTGCTGTGATGACCACTGCACGGACGGATGACCACTGCACGGACGGATGACCACTGCGCGGCGATGTGCACAGCAGCGTGGACAGAGCCCGACAGGAAGTGGGAGTAGTTTTTCGGCACGGTTTTGTCGCTGTTTCTGTGAACTCTGCAACTGTGACAGAGTTGACTGTGCTTGCACGGTCGACTCTGTAAATTTTTTTCACACTTCGGAAAGCTTTTCGTTGGGAGCTTAGATCTTTAAAAGTGAACTGTGCCAGGACTTTATGTGAGTTTGTTTTCAGCACTGTCAGATACAGACGCTACTGCAGCCGGTGGCATAGGATTTAGCGCCCCTGTTTGGAGCAGGTGGTATTTTGTATGACTGACAGCTTATAGAAGTGACTGGGATACTTTCCATTCTCAGTGGACTGTGGTTTGCTCTCTGTTTCTACTCCTTAACGAATTCGGTTCTACGCTCAACTTGTTTTTGTTCTCTTTGTAGTCTTCTCCAGCCCTATTCGCTGCTGATTTGTATTCGATACTTTCATTTTTTTTTGTCATTTAGCCTGTATCCCTTAGTCTTTTTACGTAACCTTCTTCGCTTGAGCATTATCTGAATCGTGCTTTTAGTCTTTTGATATATATATATATATATATATATATATATATATATAGTCGAACCTGCCAAGGCGGTCACCTGTATAAGCCATGCCACTGTCTAACCTGGTCACCCCACAGGATCCCCTGACATGCTAACTGTTGATATGCCACCCTGGATAACCCGGTCACACCTGTCTAAGGCGGCCAGTTTGGCCCCGTCCCGCGGTTGCCCGCTTTACACAGGTTTCACTGTATATATATATATATATATATATATATATATATATATATATATATATATATATACATATATATATATATATATAAAATAATATATATATATATATTTTTTTTCTATATATATATATAGATATATATATATATAATTGTTTTTGTCGCAAACACAACATTTACATATTGGACATCAAAATATCTTTCATTTGTGTGACAAAATCCCTGATCTCTGTGTGCTTTTGAATCAGCCCAGCCCTTTTCACTTGTTTGGAATCACTGAGTCCCAATTGAACTCTAGCATAAGTGATAATTCAATTTCTGTTCAAGATTTTTCTGTCTTACGTCGCGATCGGCCATACAGGCACAACAGTTTGCGTCCATAGTTCTATTGAAAATGTTACCCGCAGGCGGAAAGACCTTGAGTCAAAAACAGTGGATAGTATCTGGGTTGACATAAAGGCCAACAAGTCAGCACCCCTATTGGTCAGTTTTGTTTACAGAAATCCTTCTTCACCCCTTCAGTGGTATGATGAATTTTCTGCAATGCTCGATAAAGCAAAATCCTGCAGTTCCGACATCTTACTACATGTATGTAACGATGTGAAATTCTTTACCACAGTCTCAGTGTAAAACTCCAAACACCAACTCATTCATAAGAGCCCTATTAGTTGTCCTGTTTTTCACTTGCCTATGTGTGTACGCTTCTCTCCCCCCCCCCCCTTCTTTTCCTGTTCATTCCAGTCTGTGTGCACTCCAATCTTTCCGTAAGGAAGGGGAGCCGGGATAGCCGAATGGTAGAGCGTTGGACTTTCAATGCTCGGGTCATGAGTTCGAATCCCGGCTGGGGCCAAATATTTGTGATGGCCTTTTCCTCGTTGCCCCGTCTTTGATATCACCCATACGCGGTGGAAAATGAGGTTACCCCCCCCCCCCCCCCCTCCCCCAACCAACCAACCCATTCCATAAGGCGGCCAAGCAGCTCCGCTCTAAAATTAGTGTAAATTATACCGGATCTAGCTTGAAATATTTCTACATTTAAAAAAATCTGGCAACCATATACATGTCTGTTCTCAGTTTGAGAACCACACAACTTTGACAAACAGTGGAACGCACATTTGCCCCAACCTAGCCTGCCCTACCCCCCCCCCCCCCCCCATTTGTCTATCTCCATCTGTAACTGTAAGTGGATCCTACTTGCTTACAGTTATGTGGCTATTCGATGTGGCTAATGACTATGTTGATGAGACAAAACCTGTGTGTGACATAACTGCATCTGTGTTAGGTACAAGGCAAGATGCTCCCCTTGACGAGTATCATCATTGTCTGTGATACACTGTATTACTCAGGTGGAATGTTTGTGTATGTTGCGAGTGTTTTTTTGTTTTTTTTTCCTTTTCCCTTTTTTTTTCTTTCTTTACATTGTTATTAGTGTTGTTACTATTTGCATTGCTATTTGGATCTTTGTGTGTGTTGTATGTGTGTTGTGTACAGTGGACGCCGGATATAAGCAACTCGGATATAAGAAAACTCGGTTATTGCCAACGAATTTTTTTCCCCCGGCCAAACTCTTCTTTATTATGTATTACAAAAACTCAGATACAAGAAACTCGCTTATAAGAAAACTCGGTTTTAGGAAAGCAAATTTCTTGTCCCGCTTGATACAAAAACTCGGATATAAGAAACCGAAAGTACATTTCCAAGAAAATTTCACTCATTGTAAGAAACCGAAAGTACATTTCCAAGAAAATTTCACTCATTCTTAGAAAACAGGTCAGGTCTGACGTCACTTAGGACAGGCACATGATGGCGCATGATTTTCTTTTCTTGAATTGGTTCTTTACCATTGTGTTCCGTGCAAAATTGAATGTTGGCAAGAAGAAAAAATACGAGATGCATTTTTGTTGTTCTATTGTTATATGTTGTTTTTATTATTTTTTGTTTTTTGGCCTGATTGGGAGCTCAGTCTCTCTCTCTCTCTCTCTCTCTCTCTCTCTCTCTCTCTCTCTCTGTATGTCTGTCTCTGTCTACAGGGCTCGCGTTAAGGAGAATAAAACTATCAGTATTAGACTAACTGTTGATCAATTCCTTTCTTGACAATATACGTGGTCCATCTTTCCTCCATCCCCCTTCCCCCTCCCAACAGAAAAAAAGCTAATTTGCAGCTTTTTTCAGCCAAATTAGACACGGAAAGCATCGCATATCATACTCTAATGGGACGAGTGTTTTATAGATCAAAAGTTGATACATAATGCACTTTTAATATATCCTATAAATACAAGGGAATTCTCTCTCTCTCTCTCTCTCTCTCTCTCTCTCTCTCCCCTTAGTTCTTTTTTGTTTGGTTGGTTGGTTGGTTGGTTGGTTTGGTTGTTGTTGTTTTTTCTTTTTGTTTTGTTTTTTCTTACCACATGACCGCCAGCGCTACAGTTGGGAAGCAAGAAAAGTATTTTCATGTTCAAACAAAAAAATCTGACATTGAAGGACACAAGCGCACTGGTGTATATTAACTCTACACATATATAATTATTCTGTGCAGGTCTTTAAGAGAAACCAGATATTTCTTAATTTAATGCAAAACATACACGAACTGAGAAAAAAGAAATGTTTTAAACCTTTTTTTCACTGAACTCGGTTATAAGAAATATTTTTCAAAATACTTTCTTATATCCGACTTTCAGATATAAGAAAACTCGGATATAAGAAACCAAAAAATTCACCCCCCTCGAGTTTCTTATAACCGGCGTATACTGTATATATATATATATATAATTTTAAGATATACTTTAAGAGGGAGACAGACAGACTGACCGACATAGAAAGCACATACACATACATCATTTTAGGACATTTCACAGTGCCTTTCTTGCAGATTGTGTTTACTTCTTTTCTTTGAGTGTCAAAATGACAACATTTCAACGATCTCTGATTTGTGTATAAATGCACAAACTGTCCGCAGTGCGACCATTAGAAATTACAGATCATCATTCACAGTAACAGATCATCATTCACTATTGGGTGTACTGGGTCTGATCTTCATCTGAGTGCGCTTCATGGCGCGATAGTCTCTCTGGAAAAACACCCAGAACATGCCGTCATAGCCAAACGACCACTTGTACGGACCGTTGAGGTTGGTGAAACCACAGCCACCTGAACTTTGACGAAGGTACCACCACGCGCCCTGATGTCTCTGGGCACAGTTAAGGCTGCTGTCTTGGTCGTTGTCCCGGTCCTTTGTGGAGAACAGCGCGTTGTTTTGATGGTACAAAGCGTCACCTGATGAACAAATATAATAGCACAGACTGACAGGATTTTCTACGATTCCGACGTGACGTCACATGCGTTCACAGCATGAACGCAGCGTTTGACCAAAAACCCTCGCCAAGCTCCACAGCGTTTGACCAAAAACCCTCGCCAAGCTCCACAGCGTTTGACCAAAAACCCTCGCCAAGCTCCACAGCGTTTGACCAATATCTCCGTGGGGTCTACTGCGCGCAGTGATACTGTCGTTATCCCTAGGATAGTCATGGTGCCCCTCTCCTGTAATCAAGGATGTGACTTCCCCGATCACTCATGGGTTAGTCATAACTATCCCTAGGGCATCTTTCATGTTACTGAGGCATGCAAGGGACAGAGGGTGTGAAACCACTGCAAAAGGGTGGGGTTTTTTTGGGGGTGGGGGGGTGGGGGTGGGGGGGTCTTCTTGTTGTTATTGCCCCCCCCCCTTCTTCTCAGTACTTACAGATACGGAATGAACTACATCTACATCTGTATCTAATTACTGACTCCAAACGATATGCACACAGACGACACCGCATGTATATCCTCGAATTCTGTAATCGTTTCGGCCAGAATAAAAGGACAAGGGAGGCAGCTATGCACAAGGGGATCGTTTCCATTTGACCAAAACGTCATGTCAAAACTCACCGTTACTAAATAACTTATAATCTCTATGCTCGGGTCATGAGTTCGAATCCCGGCTGGGGCTGGCTTTTTCATCGTTGCCCATCTTTCATATCACCCGTATTTGGTGGGAAAGGATACACACACTCCCAATCACCCGCCCTGGGAACTGAGATACGAATGGGTGTAACAATACAGGAACGCGGTTGCACAAAGTGCAAAAGCTGTGTGTGTGTGTGTGTGTGTGTGTGTGTGTGTGTGTGTCTCTCTCTCTCTCTCTGGTAGCAGCGATATGTCTCTATTCCTAATGATCTCTCTGCTGATACCTTTAATGATCATTTTCTCTCGGTTACAGAGGAATTATTCCCATCGCAGTCATATGACTCAGACAACTGCTGCTCTGAGGGTCTTGTCCGATTTTTGTAAACAAAAGACTGCTGGTACACATTCATTCTCTATTCCTTTTCTTGCTGTTCACGAAGTGGGCAAACTTATAAGTAGCATGACCAACAAGAAATCATCTGGACCAGATGACATAAGCCCACAATTATTGAAAATGTCTCTCCCATACATCGTAGTCTCTTACCTTCATTTACAATATGTGCATTGAACAATATAAATTCCCCCTCTGTTTCAAAAATGCGAAAGTCATCCCGCTACCCAAAACAAAAGATCGCTCTGACCCCAATAACTATCGTCCAATATCCTTGTTGTCTGTACTGTCAAAGACTCTTGAGAAGCACGTTCATAAACATCTCACCGAATACATGGAACAGCGCAAACTTTTTCACCCTTTTCAGTCTGGTTTCCGCGCCGGTCACTCGTGCCACACAGCTCTCAGTCGACTATCCGACACGTGGCTATCTAATATGAATAAGTCTCAGATAACAGGGGCAATATTCCTGGACTTTAAAAAAGCTTTCGATGTCGTGGACCAAAACTTTTTAATTTCAAAACTCCATTTTTATCTCAGGAATACTTCAGCCGTTTCGTTTTTTACTTCTTATTTGAGTGAAAGAAAGCAGAAAGTCCTTGTGAACGGGTCATACTTCTCCCTCAAAAACCTAAAGTTTGGTGTACCACAAGGGAGTGTCCTCGGGCCACTTCTATTCTGCTTATATATTAATGATTTACCCCTTCACTTAACGTCTAAGAAACCCCAGTGCGACTTGTTTGCGGATGATACGTCGATCCACACTGCAGGTAATTCTGTTACTGACGCAGCTGGCACTCTCCAACGAAGCCTTCACGACGTGTCTGCGTGGTGTAAAAATAATGCCATGGTCATCCATCCCACAAAGACTAAATCTATGGTAATTGCTACCAGACAGAAGCACCAGCTACGCCCCCCCCCCCCCCCCGTCACTAGACGTGTTGCTTGACGGTAATCCCATTGAGTAAGTGTCTGAGCATCGGCTACTGGGGATTACAATTGGCGACCAGTTGAAGTGGCAAGCTCACACCGACAATGTTTGTAAGATTATTTCAAAGAATCTATTCATGTTATCAAAATGACGCCAGTTCACAGACACGGACGCTAGAAAACTGTTTAATGGTGCTCATATACGGTCTCATGTTAATTACGCATCAACGGTGTGGGATAGTTGTAGCGAGGTTCATTTCAAAAGACTGAACTCTTTACTCAGAAGAGCGGCAAAGCAAATGATACCTGATCCAACAGTTACAACTGACAAATTTAATAAAGCAGGTATTCTTTGTTTAAATGATCAGTTACGCTTCAACAAGGCAACATATATGTTTAAAATATGGAATCACAAAGCGCCTGAGTATATGTCTCACTTTTTCTGTCGCTCGGAATCTAGCTTTGGAAACAGAAACAAACTGTATCTTATCCCCAAAGCGAGAATCGACATTTATAAGACTAGCTTATCACTTTGCAGGTGCATTCCTTTGGAATTCACTCCCAAGTAATTAAAAAACCGCTTCTTCAATGACATCCTTTAAAGCCAGTCTTTACGAACATCTTGCGAACATCAATGTCTCCTGATAGCTCATGTCTTTCACAGGAAGACATTTTCTATCATCATAACCACATACTTATTTTCTCATTTTGTTCTCCCCACTGTATATTCATCAGGATGTCGATTAATTTGTTCTTAATGCTGTGTGTGTGTGTGTGTGTGTGTGTGTGTGTGTGTGTGTGTGTGTGTGAGAGCATTTGGGCACATTTGATCTCTGTTTTGTTTTGTTTTGTTTTTTCGCCTTCTTTTTCTGTTCCGTAGTCGTAGCTTTAGTTGTTGTACTTCAGTAGTTTACAGCAAACGGCAGAATACGTAAAATGACTATGTGGACAACAATGTCAATATCTTTACCGTTCAGAAATAAAGCTTCACTGATTCATTGATTCTCTCTCTCTCTCTCTCTCTCTCTCTCTCTCTCTCTCTCTCACACACACACACACACACACACACACACACACACACACCTTCAGTATTGCCGCTGTATCCGCTGACTGTCAGACGGTAGTTGTCGCTAGGGCCGGCAACTTCGAAAGAACTGTACTTTGAGTACCTCGTGTTGCCAGAGTAATCCTCAAGTTCCACTCTCAGCGTCTGCTGCTCAGCCGACGTCAGCGCGTGAATGTTGTCCAGTCCTGTATCAGAGTCAGAGAATATGAAATGAAGTATTGAATGAACTGAATTGAATAGGATTGAAAATACTTTATTCATCCCTAAAATGGAAATTGTTTTTTTTTTCCCTTGTACTGAATACACTACATCACATGAGAAACATGACATAAAAACATAAGACCCACAAGACTAAAGAATTCATAATATAAAATCGACGATGCATAAATTAAGATAATCAGTCATCAAACCTCTCTCTCTCTCTCTCTCTCTCTCTCACAACACACACACACCTGAAATAAATCACCGTGTAAAAAGTTCATTAAATAGAGCTTACATGATTAGTTCGAGTGGTTTACGGCGAAAGACTCACCCCGAGATGGTTCGATTGTCTGAGTAGCTACCGAGCCTCCGACGAGGTAGCTACTCAAACAATCGAACCATCGAGGGGTTAGTCTTTCGCCGTAAATAATAATAATAATAATAATAATGGGTATTGTATAAACGCTTTACCCAATTTCATGAATCGGCTTAAAGCGCCGCGAACTAAACCCAACACGCACACTCACGTGCATCACACGCATTCTCTCACACACTGGACATAAACACATTACAGTCACGTGGTGCGAAGGGTCAGCTCAGCTATCTAAATTTCGGAATTTTGAATTGCATTTATTTTTATTTTTTTTCAAATTTGGTGGGCTGAACATTTCCAAAGCAGAGGGGGAGGAAGCCGGAGTACCCGGAGAGAACCCCCGACGATCGGCCCGAACGAACGGTGCCAGATACGAGAAGGAAAAATTCTTTGTCCCGAGTGGGACTCAAACCCTTGACCTCTCGCATTGGTGACAAGTCTCTTAACCACTAGACCACCGATCGCCCCAACCACTCGAACTAATCATGTAAGCTGTTTATACCACGAGCATTTTCGTTTCTCTTCAAAAATCCAGTCTATTGATCGAAGCGCTCATTTTTGACAGACCTTTTTACATAGACTATTTCCACCGACACCGAGAAAAGAAGTAGTTCCATTCAAAACCACTGTGTGCTGTCTTGTTTTACGAGTTTGACGAACAACATTAAATGTGAAGGTGAAGATGACACTGTTGCAACAAACTGCCATCTCAGTAAATTCAAAAATGAAAGAATAATTTCAAAGTTTACTATCTGCGTGGCCAGATTCTTGCGCCAAGTTCATGTTTCGGTGTAGAAGGGGCTGCTAGCGTCAGCCTTCGTAGAGAAAGGGTGCAAATAGTGTACGCGCGGGCAGATTCAAACACATTCGACATGTATTGCGGCGAAGTGTCGGTCATGAAAGCGTCAAGTTTCGTTTGGTACACATCGTGAAGGCCATATCTTCCTATTTTCTTCACGGTAGGCAGAAAAACAGTAGTTCGTCTGCTCGTGTGTTACCTTGAAAAATTGTGTTGTTTTACGTCTGCTAGGTTCAGTCTCGTGTGCTCGACTCGCCTCCTTGGAGGCGTTTTGTGGCGATGTTGGTGGCTGTATGTCTTGTTTACACGTTTCCAGGTATAGTTTGGGGTATAGTTTTGCTGCTCTTTGCGTTGTCTTTCCAAATGCAGTCAACGTCACCTCATTTTTCATCCATCTTCGGCGTTTTTAGCAGAAGGTCAGAAATCTCCATTTCAAGGCCACTGACCCATGACGTGAGTGGAGTGTGTTTTTGTGAACTCATATACCACTGAGTGGTATATGGAAAGCCGTAACTCACACTTTCGCTCTCTGTTTCCTTACTATTTTCGGACGTAAAGCACTCATAGTTAACTCACTGAAAGTTTGCACTGGCGAGTGGTGTCAACAGAGATATTGCACGTGGTAAAAAAAAAAATTGCAACGATGAGTAGCAACCGCTGGTCGCCCACTCCGTTCGGTCTGTCTGCTGTCGAGTTCCTGTCGTAGAGGGTGTTCGTCATCTGTCAGTATGTTTGTCAGTTTGTCAGTAAGTCTTGTCTTGTGAAGTGTCTTGAAGTCCATCTGTCTCCTCCCAGTAATCCCACTCGCACATCTGATCAGTTTGTCTAGTCTGTTAGCGTCCTGCTGTCAGGTTCCCTCCCCACCATACACCACCAAAACTCAGGACGATCTGTATAATAGACTTGTAAAGCAAGTGTAGGAAGTCAGTATGTACATCAAAAGATCGGCATATATAAGTAGGATAATTATTGACCAAAACGGTTAACGGTTAACCAGAACTGTATCATTTTTTTGTGTGAATTGCAGTCAAACTCATGAGAGAAGTCGAAACTGCAGCCAGTGGTAAATAGCTATAGTCCAATAATTCGTGTACAACGGGACGGACAAATCAGGAGACGAGAGCCACAGTGGTGAAATGAACCACATATCAGACCAGACAGCTAAGTACTTTATGGCTTGTTCGTGTTCGTGACAAGGAGATAAGCAAGGGACGGCGCACATTATTCCCTGCACCAGTCCTGCATTTAACAAAACAGGTGGAAGTCGGTAGACCTGCCTTCATACATTTATACAGGAGTGGCACATACACTAGTCAATATAAATCTGCGCAAAGAGAGAGAGAGAGAGAGAGAGAGAGTTACCCAGCCAGAACTCTCCGTTCAGATCTCCAAAGCCCTGTTGGTACTCATCCCATCCCCGATTAAAATCTACGGACCCGCTGTTCCGGCGTTGTATAACCTGCACACACACACACACACACACACACACACACACACACACACACACACACACATGGAAACGTTTTTTCCTGTTATGCAAGCAGACTTCCTGCTTAAACCTGTAGATTTAATACGTTTTTGCTCGAAAATAAACTTACCCATACTAGCTGTGTATTGGTGTATGGACAAAATTATACCCTTAGCCTATGTCCAATTATTCATTACAGTCACTCGTCCACTTTATCGTAAACTGTAAATTTCAGGAAAATATACACTCGATGCAATGCCGTGAAATCTTCAGTTTATTTACGTTTTCGTTTTGCTTCCCGCTAAGTTAAACTCGACTATTTCATGCAGTGTCCTTCTTGTTTCTGAGGCGATTGAACTCTTTTAGAACTCTGCACGACCAGCACATTCATTTTGATTAAATTAATACAATGCTGGCAGTACCGGCCCCCGTATTGTAGTGGTTAGCACTTCGGACTATGGACCTGGAGACCCCGAGTTCGAGTCCCAGCCGAGGCAAGCGGGATTTTTTTCTACCTAGGTCGGCTCCTATCCAGAGCGGGTGTGCTATGGACCCAATGGGGAGGCTGTTGCCACACAGCCGAGTTTCACTCACTTCACCGGTACGACTTTGGGGGGGGGGGGGGGGAGGGTGATTCCCTTGGTATGACACGTCGTATGTTGTGGATGATTATACGGCCGGCACCGCAGGTGCCGTAGTTCCCGGGCCTAGTTAATGCCGGGATATTCATGACAGGAAGCGAGGAATGCGGCCCTGTCCCGCAGTCCCATAGCATCATCTTACCATCATTCTCATCTCCATCATCATACATAATAAAAATTAAAAAAAAATGCCCCGGCTTCCGAGCCCTCCGTGGATTCTACCCATGTCCTGGGAGGAAGACCACTGGAGCTGTCAAAGAGTTGGGGCAGCAACAAAAAAAACAAAAATGCTGGCAGTGAATTCTCTAATAAACGTTTTATGTTCGTTTCTTTACCATTCTTGAGTACATCGAGGGTTTCCTGCCAGTAGATACTTTCGATACAGACAGAAAGAAGAGAGATAGGACGTTTTGGCAGGGAACCTTCGACATTCAATAGCAGAAACAAGACAATGTTTACAACAGGTCGCTGACGTGTGAATAGTGTTTTTGCATCGTGCCTGTGTTAATCTTACCGCCCACCCGCCTCCGTCCGTCGTCTGATCACAGTACACCTGTATCTGTCTGCCGCCAACGTTCAACATATGGACGCCATCGTTCGGGTCATCCTCCTGTATCTCTTTACAGCTCGCAGGTCCAGCTGAGAGAAACAAATCAGCCAGTAGAGCTTACATGATTAGTTCGAGTGAGATACCACGAAAGAAACAATGAGAAGTTTCATTTTTTCGCCGTAGCTACCGAGGTTCCGGCGAGGGTTTGGGGGTGGAGGGTTACCTGGCACCTCCTCCAGTGGCGTCTCCTCCGTCGTCCCCTGTGGCGTCTCCTCCGTCGTCTCCTGTGGCGTCTCCTCCGTCGTCTCCTCCGGCGTCTCCTCCGTCGTCTCCTGTGGCGTCTCCTCCGTCGTCTCCTGTGGCGTCTCCTCCGTCGTCTCCTGTGGCGTCTCCTCCGTCGTCTCCTGTGGCGTCTCCTCCGTAGTCTCCTCCGGTGTCCCCTCCGTCGTCTCCTGTGGCGTCTCCTCCGTCGTCTCCTGTGGCGTCTCCTCCGTCGTCTCCTGTGGCGTCTCCTCCGTCGTCTCCTCCGGCGTCCCCTCCGTCGTCTCCTGTGGCGTCTCCTCCGTCGTCTCCTGTGGCGTCTCCTCCGTCGTCTCCTCCGGCGTCTCCTCCTCCAAGGCAGCCTGCATTTCGGTCACCATGTCTTTCAGGTTGACAACCCGTTCAGATAGTGAAGTCATCTCCCCTACAGCGGCCTGGAAACTTGCGATGACGTCATCCTGGTTGTTGATCGTGTCCTGCATGCTAGCCACAGTGCCTATGAGGCTGACGACCTGATCATCCAGGGCAGTCACGTCAGCCGTTAGAGTCTTCCCCGCGTCACAAGTCATCACGCGCACGCCTGGTCAAAGACACAGTGAACACTAACTTTAAAATGGGGCAAACAGTTAGAAATGATTTGCAAGCTGTACGTGATTCAGTGTGCGGTTCGCGGTTGTATCCGACCAGCAAATGCCCCACATCAAGAGCAAGAATTACCAGAAATGCAAGATCATTTGTGCCCGTGACTATTAGAGCTGCCAACTCAAGTAGAACGCGCACGAGAGAGAGAGAGAGAGAGAGGGGTGTGTGGGGGGATGGAGGAGAGAGAAAGAGCAGAGCGAATGCATGTGCAGAGTGAATGATGGAATGAGTGTCTCAATGACTGTTCAATGTGATAGTAAATTGTATGTTTGTGATAGTGTGTTTTATTCTGGATTTTAAGTAATTTTGCTAGTTTACTGAAAAAACCTCTAAACCTACGATAAGAAGTGAAAATTACAAATGCAAAGAAACAAACAATAATGAAAAACATGAAGTTTCACATGCAGAACAGTGGTACAACCTACCAGCCTACCGCTGAAACGTCTAACAGATCTAGGACCATACAGACCCATACCCCTTCCACCGGAATATATGCAAATTCGAAAATTAAAAACGGGGAGGGCGGGGGGGGGGGGAGTTTAACGTCTTTTTCCACCACGTATGGGTGATATCAAAGACGGGGCAACGAGAAAATGCCCAGAACAAATATTTGACCTGGGCCGGGATTCGGATTCACGACCCTGATAAAGTCGTTTCTGGTGCTGGTCTGTTACAGCAAGTGTTCAGGGAACACTTAACGATGGATGAAACACCGACTGAATAAATAGGGATCTCTTGAAGTAAGGTTTAAACACACACGTATACCATGCACCTACTCAAAGCAGTATACAAAAGCTGGTAGCCCCATGCCTGTTGCAAGTTATGGCAGAAATCATCAAAACACGGCTGACATACAATGGCCGTTTCCATAAAAACTTTGATCTGGCATGAATAAATGGAAAATTTTCAGGAATAAACACATCCGTATGTCCGATGGCACAAGCGGCTGTCACGTTAAAAAAAAAAGGAGGGGGGGGGGGGGGCAAACTGTTTTCTCTCCCCACATTAATCTTAACAGTTTAAAGTTCATCAAAAGATTTTTTTTTACCTTGCATTTAAATGCAAATACGTGAGGGCAAATAAACGACAAAGTCTTTTGGAGTTGCTTGTCCTCAAATAACTAAACTTTCACAGCACGACGTTGGAACAATTGGTTTAAACAGTTTTTATTCATTTTTGAACAAATAGAAAATGCACTCACACAATTTCCACAAGGCCGAGCACAACAAGTTAAAAACTTATGAATGTGCTCATAAGTACAAAGAAAACATTTGCGCCGGAGGCGTCAGATACAGTATTACGTTAAGACAGATTTGTAAAGAAGTGATAGGAGGAGAGGGGATAGAGAGAATGGCTAATAAGTACGGTACAAAGAAAAAAAACGTACGTTGGAACAATTAGTCACAGACTTAACTTAATTCCTACCAAGTAAGTTTGGGGTTGTGCACCAGTGGGCCCTCTAAACAAATTAATCATAATTAATCCAATGTCTGCATGGATTTTAATCTGGCTTAGTGGGAGTGTTGCACTTTGATAATACCATAGTTTCAGTGCCTTTGACTGCAATTGTTCATCTGCATCAGGCCGGGTTGTGCATGTCAGTGTGTGTGTGTGTGTGTGTGTGTGTGTGTGTGTGTGTGTGTGTGTGTGTGTGTGTGTGTGTGTGTGTGTGTGTGTGTGTGTGTGTGTGTGTGTGTGTGTGTGTAGCGCTATAAGCTGCTTTCCTGTGAGATTAAGCGCTAAACAAGTACTAGTCATTATTATTTATCATTACTCCTGTTTGCTGCAGCAAGAACTGTGAAGGAACGGCTCATCTTGTCTATTTTTTGCATACAGGGCCAAAACCGAAAGAGTCAAAACGTGGGACACTCGCGCACAGTACGAAATGTGTTAAACCTTTTATAGTAAACCTCATCCTTCTTTAAGCGTCACGTCCAAAGTTCACGCATTCCTCTAATATACATCTACCATTTGTGTGAAACAGGAAAAGAGTACCATAGTGTCCGAAAAAAAAAACCAAACAAACAAACGAAACGAACCAAAGCGAAACAAGAACTAAACGAAGCGAAGTGTTTCTAAATATTGTTATTATTACCTCCTTTTTTCCTGTTGTAGCATTGTCCAGCATCATCAATGCTCCACAGAGGTTTACGAGCTGTGGTGAAGAACACTCAATTTTAAAAGCGTACTTTGCTACTGCATTACTATAGTACTACTGCTGCTACTACTTCTGCTACTGCTACTGCTGTTTCTACTACTTCTGCTGTTGCTACTACTGCTACTGCTACTACTGTTACTGCTACTACTGCTTCTGCAGCCGCTGCTAACACTACTACTACTACTGCAGCTACTATACCACTACTACTGCTGCTGCTGCTGCTACTGCTGCAGCTACTATACTACTACTACTGCTGCCGCTGCTACTACTGCTACTATACGACCACTACTACTGCTGCTGCTACTCCTGCTACTATGCTACTACTATTATTGCTGCTACTGCTACTATACGACTACTACTACTCCTACTACTGCTGCTGCTACTACTGCTACCATACTACTACTATTATTGCTGCTGCTCTTGCTACTATACTACTACTATTGCTGCTGCTGCTACTACTGCTACTATACTACTATTATTGCTGCTGCTACTACTGCTACTATACTACTGCTATTATTGCTGCTGCTACTACTATACTACTGCTATTATTGCTGCTGCTGCTGCTACTATACTACTACTATTATTGCTGCTGCTGCTGCTACTACTACTACTGCTATTATTGCTGCTGCTGCTGCTGCTACTATACTACTACTATTATTGCTGCTGCTGCTGCTACTATACTACTACTATTATTGCTGCTGCTGCTGCTACTATACTACTACTGTTATTGCTGCTGCTGCTACTATACTACTACTATTATTGCTGCTGCTGCTGCTACTATACTACTACTATTATTGCTGCTGCTGCTGCTGCTGCTACTGCTACTGTACTACTACTGTTATTGCTGCTGCTCTTGCTACTATACTACTACTATTATTGCTGCTGCTGCTGCTACTATACTACTACTATTATTGCTGCTGCTGCTGCTACTATACTACTACTATTATTGCTGCTGCTGCTGCTGCTGCTACTGTACTACTACTGTTATTGCTGCTGCTGCTACTATACTACTACTATTATTGCTGCTGCTGCTGCTACTATACTACTACTATTATTGCTGCTGCTGCTGGCTACTATACTACTACTATTATTGCTGCTGCTGCTGCTGCTGCTACTGTACTACTACTGTTATTGCTGCTGCTCTTGCTACTATACTACTACTATTATTGCTGCTGCTGCTGCTACTATACTACTACTATTATTGCTGCTGCTGCTGCTACTATACTACTACTATTATTGCTGCTGCTGCTGCTACTATACTACTACTGTTATTGCTGCTGCTGCTACTATACTACTACTATTATTGCTGGCTGCTGCTGCTACTATACTACTATTATTGCTGCTGCTGCTGCTGCTGCTACTGCTACTGTACTACTACTGTTATTGCTGCTTGCTCTTGCTACTATACTACTACTATTATTGCTGCTGCTGCTGCTACTATACTACTACTATTATTGCTGCTGCTGCTGCTACTATACTACTACTATTATTGCTGCTGCTGCTGCTGCTGCTACTGTACTACTACTGTTATTGCTGCTGCTGCTACTATACTACTACTATTATTGCTGCTGCTGCTGCTACTATACTACTACTATTATTGCTGCTGCTGCTGCTACTATACTACTACTATTATTGCTGCTGCTGCTGCTGCTGCTACTGTACTACTACTGTTATTGCTGCTGCTCTTGCTACTATACTACTACTATTATTGCTGCTGCTGCTGCCTAGTATACTACTACTATTATTGCTGCTGCTGCTGCTACTATACTACTACTATTATTGCTGCTGCTGCTGCTGCTGCTACTGTACTACTACTGTTATTGCTGCTGCTCTTGCTACTATACTACTACTATTATTGCTGCTGCTGCTGCTACTATACTACTACTATTATTGCTGCTGGCTGCTGCTACTATACTACTACTATTATTGCCTGCTGCTGCTGCTGCTGCTACTTACTACTACTGTTATTGCTGCTGCTCTTGCTACTATACTACTACTATTATTGCTGCTGCTGCTGCTACTATACTACTACTATTATTGCTGCTGCTGCTGCTACTGTACTACTACTATTATTGCTGCTGCTGCTGCTGCTGCTACTGTACTACTACTGTTATTGCTGCTGCTCTTGCTACTATACTACTACTATTATTGCTGCTGCTGCTGCTACTATACTACTACTATTATTGCTGCTGCTGCTGCTACTATACTACTACTATTATTGCTGCTGCTGCTGCTGCTACTGTACTACTACTGTTATTGCTGCTCTTGCTACTATACTACTACTATTATTGCTGCTGCTGCTGCTACTATACTACTACTACTATTATTGCTGCTGCTGCTGCTGCTGCTACTGTACTACTACTGTTATTGCTGCTGCTCTTGCTACTATACTACTACTATTATTGCTGCTGCTGCTGCTACTATACTACTACTATTATTGCTGCTGCTGCTGCTGCTGCTACTGTACTACTACTGTTATTGCTGCTGCTACTGTACTACTACTGTTATTGCTGCTGCTGCTACTATACTACTACTGTTATTGCTGCTGCTGCTGCTGCTGCTACTGTACTACTACTGTTATTGCTGCTGCTGCTACTATACTACTACTATTATTGCTGCTGCTGCTGCTGCTGCTACTGTACTACTACTGTTATTGCTGCTGCTACTGTACTACTACTGTTATTGCTGCTGCTCTTGCTACTATACTACTACTATTATTGCTGCTGCTGCTGCTACTATACTACTACTATTATTGCTGCTGCTTGCTGCTGCTGCTACTGTACTACTACTGTTATTGCTGCTGCTCTTGCTACTATACTACTACTATTATTGCTGCTGCTGCTGCTGCTACTATACTACTACTATTATTGCTGCTGCTGCTGCTACTATACTACTACTATTATTGCTGCTGCTGCTGCTGCTGCTACTGTACTACTACTGTTATTGCTGCTGCTCTTGCTACTATACTACTACTATTATTGCTGCTGCTGCTTGCTACTATACTACTACTATTATTGCTGCTGCTGCTGCTGCTGCTACTGTATTACTACTGTTATTGCTGCCTTGCTCTTGCTACTATACTACTACTATTATTGCTGCTGCTGCTGCTACTATACTACTACTATTATTGCTGCTGCTGCTGCTGCTGCTACTGTACTACTACTGTTATTGCTGCTGCTCTTGCTACTATACTACTACTATTATTGCTGCTGCTGCTGCTGCTGCTACTGTACTACTACTATATTGCTGCTGCTGCTGCTACTATACTACTACTATTATTGCTGCTGCTGCTGCTGCTGCTACTGTACTACTACTGTTATTGCTGCTGCTCTTGCTACTATACTACTACTATTATTGCTGCTGCTGCTGCTACTATACTACTACTATTATTGCTGCTGCTGCTGCTGCTGCTACTGTACTACTACTGTTATGGCTGCTCTTGCTACTATACTCCTACTATTATTGCTGCTGCTCTGTACTATACTACTACTATTATTGCTGCTGCTGCTGCTGCTGCCTACTGTACTACTACTGTTATTGCTGCTGCTCTTGCTACTATACTACTACTATTATTGCTGCTGCTGCTGCTGCTGCTACTGTACTACTACTGTTATTGCTGCTGCTACTGTACTACTACTGTTATTGCTGCTGCTGCAACTGCTTCTGATACTACAACTGCTGCTGCTACTGTTACTACTATTTTAACAACGACTACTACTGCTGCAGCTTACACTACTTCTACTTCCAATACAATTACTAACTAGTACTACTACTACTACCACTTCTCAATGGTCTTTATACACCGCTGGCCTCTGAAAACACACACACACACACACACACACACACACACACACACACACACACACACACACACACACACACACACACACACACACACACATAGAACGCTGCCAGCGCTGCTTGCGAGTGTCGCTATCGCGGCCATCTTGCGAATACCAGAACTCAGAGGCTCTGTGTACAGGACGCCTCGTTCGAATTACAAAGTTCTTTAGAAAGACGTCATCAGAAATGTGACGTAAGATAAAGCGGACTAATGCTATGCGCGCTATGTAAACAGCTGATAGCGTGTGGCACTTCCAGGAACTCGCAACATGGCGCTCGGCGGCGTCACACTTCCAGCACCGCAGGGGGTCTATCTTTTTTTTAGGTCTGTGGCACACACACACACACACACACACACACACACACACACACACACACACACACACACACACACACACACACACGTTATTTGTGTTTATATTTTGCTCACAAATTACCTTTAGCCGTGCACTCCTGGCAAATGACAGCAAGGATTGCAAGAAGACAAAATCCGGCTGGTTTCATCTTTCCTGGGCGAGGAACACGTGGACAATTTCTGATATTTTGACAGTTGGTGGGTGGAGACGTTCATTAATACAAGGCGAATCAAGAACAAAGATGAGGAAAAGCAAGTATTTCTTGACGTAGCTAGTCTCAAAGTAGCAGTAGTCTAAGCATGCACGCATGCATATGGTATCTAAATATATATGTCTTTACAATCAATGTGACTAATTAATAAAGTCTTCAGTTTTGTTCAGTATGTTTCTCATCAGCTGTGTGTGTGTGTGTGTGTGTGTGTGTGTGTGTGTGTGTGTGTGTGTGTGTGTGTGTGTGTGTGTGTGCTGTACATTTCATATGCAAGGTAAGACAAGTTTTGCAGTTTTTGTAATGTTCACGGTTTCTGTCTTACGTCGTATATTCTCTACATATACAGACACATACGCTTATCTTAAACACGCTTAAGTCGAACTTCGGATAAGTTGAAACAAAACAAAAATTCCCAGCCAAACATTTTTTTTTTTTTTTGGGGGGGGGGGGGGGGGGCGTATAATTGAATTTTCACAGAGAAGTCGAATAAGTACTCCAAAAACGGATAAGTCACACTTCGGTTATCTCAACCAAAATTTCTCATTTTTGCTTTGGATAAGTCGAAGCTGTCACGGGCGCTGGAAGATTATTTCCAGTTCTGATGCGTAACTGCCAATATACCTCGCAAGGAGATATTACATTATCTGTGCAGCTGCAGTGTAGACACGTTTATGTGTCCACAGTTGTGAACTTGTGACACAGTTGTGATTTGGGGGGTTTCCGCCGCTGTGGCGTCATCACAGCAACATGGATTTCAAATAGCCACAACTGTGACTGTGGTTTCCACAACAGATTCTGATTGGCTGTACCTCCTCACTCGGCGCCGCGCAAACATGACGAACAGTGCATCTTCAATCGGTTTGTCACCGAGCACAGCTGTGTTCAGTTTTGTAGTTAGTAGACACACCGAGCGCAACGACTGTGATGTGCACATGTGTGTTTCGTGCGCTGTGCCCCAGTTAAGAGCAGGCTTAACGACACTAGCGTTCTTGGCATGTTCAGTGCAGCCACAGGTTAAAGGGCACTCTACCATTCCCCGGCGTGTAGCCTCGGTAGCGGAGATGATGATAATCGGTTAGTAATTCTTATCTCCCGCCGACCCAGTATCAGTGATGTGTGCTAACGAAACTACACTCCAGGGAGCGGGAGAGTGCTCACATTTTGCCTCTGCTTTTTATCCAGAAGTACAGATGATTGCAATCAACCGATAGTCGCGCGAGACGCACGTGCACCCAACAAGAGGCGGCAGTCGCAGTCGTGGCAAAAGCCGTGAAAGGCACGGCTGAGCCTAAGATACAAATACAGGCTCACGAAAGGACTCATCTAATGTCACGTTTAACCTAAGTTTACTTTCTTTAATGACTTGACCGAGGGGTTTTTATTCCGAGTTCAAATGCGAGTTTCGGGGGGGGGGGGGGGGGAGTTGACTGGGACACAAATATTAATTCTGACAGCTAATTAATGTCTAAGTTACCATGGTTGAAGGTAAATTGCGACGTGTGTGTGTGTGTGTGTGTGTGTGTGTGTGTGTGTGTGTGTGTGTGTGTGTGTGTGTGTGTGTGTGTGTGTTTTAACAGATCTCATCAATACATTACATGTGAAAGACAACCATTGAAAAGACTATGAGTCTTTAGTCCGAACGTAAAGATTGTTTTGAGTTCTATTACTAAACACTTTTTTGGCCGATACATTGTTTGTATTTTCAAACACATCCGTGTATTGTGGTTCAAAACTATTTCGAACGTTCTAAAACAAAATCCAAGAAATTTACACTTTCCGTGCATTGCTAATGTTTGACAGACGAAATTGTATGAGTTTAGATAAAAAAAACAAAACAAAAAAACTCATGAAATCATATCAAATAAAGAAACAACAACAACAACAACAACAACTATAACAAAAAGATGGGGATGGGGTGGGTGTTTGGGAGTTTAACGTTTTTTTCCACCATATATGGCTTTTAGGCGTGAAAACAACAACAACAAACGAACTGGCAGGTGCACCTACAGTGATCACAACTCTGATAAAACCTTCAGCGTTACATAATGGTTACTCAGCAATACACATCTTCATAGATAATTTCAAATGTCTGTATTTGGTGTTCGTCACTTTCATTCTTGGGGGGTGAAAGGGTACGACTAGCTTAACTGGAAGACCTCGAAGCCCTCTACCTTATTGAACAGAAATCAATTTCCCCCGCGAATTCGACGCAAGCGTGTTCGGCTGTACATTGTATAAATGCATGGGACTTACAGAGAACAGAGACAGACACAGAAAGACAGGTGCTGATGCTGAAACGTTTTATATTTTATCTTTATCTTTCTGGGATAAAACCGTGTGATTATTTTTGCAAAAGTGTCTTACAAAGTATCCTGCTACTCTATTTCTACCGTGATAATAATGTTAAAAAAGGCTATATTTTTGACCGGAAGTTTGTCCTTGCATTGTGAACTGCAGATATCAAAAATAGACGCATATATACCAACTGAAAGGGTGATCAGTTGTCTTTCTGAAAACGCAAATGAATTTTCGTGATTATTAGTGCTTTAGCAGTTCAGAGTCAAACCATACTCTCAAAATGCAATACGGCGTAATGAAGGACTGAATTTTGACATCTGGTCATCAGAGTACATCTTTGAGATTGGACAAACGCATGTACTGTATTTCATCTTTTCATGGGTTTTCTGAAAAAGGTAGGTGACAAATTTCCCCACGGGCATTGGGTGGGGACCTTTCACTATTGCCAAAGGACGGACTAGAGATGGTTGCAGCGTAATCGATGTATGGTTTGATACATGCATTAAAAAACACCTTTCGCATAAAGAGAGGCAGACTGACAGACACTTCAGCACAGAGAGAGAGAGAGAGAGAGAGAGAGAGAGAGAGAGAGAGAGACTCACCTTATTGAAATTCACCGAGAGACAAAATCTGAACAATATCGGTTTGGCGTTACTGTCTAGGTAAGCTGGTTGGTTGGTTGGTTGGTTGTAGTCCTGTCAGTCGTTGGCTGAGAGAAGTGCTTATATACACGCAATCGCCTTGCCACGTGACTCGCGCAACATGGTATCATGTCAACACGTAAAACAAGTCATGCAAGACTGCACTCCTTTGATCGTGTTTGTAATCATGAAACCGCGACAACTGCCTTGTTTTGTGTTATATTTCATAAAACACATAAAACAGATACATACACGGGGTGTAACGTGGTAGTTTGAAGGTGTACGATGAGACATCAGTATACGATGAGAAAGCATATAATTAATTAATTATGTGTGGGGTTTTTTTCCGAAGAAACATTGGAACTGGTTTTCTGAAAACAAATCGACAATCCTATTTTTCTGCCTGTTTCTGAATTTATCCGCATCCGATTTATCCGAGATATTAGGCATATTTAGTAGGACTTCGTAAGGAAGACTTCGTTGAGCAGCGTAACCCATTTACATGTAAATAATTACGCTCACACGGCAGAGGCCGCGAGCGGCTAACGCGCTGTGATTAGGTAATGGTACCCCTATCGTGCCTAATTTACATATAACTGGGTTACTTTGCTCAGCGAAGTCCTCCTAACGAAGTCCGCCTAGATACGCCTATTTACAGAGACAAAGAACGCAGCGGGTTGGGACCTGAAAAATGCTGCAACCTAAGTGAACTACGATTAATCCGAATACGATTTAAGCAAACTACGATTTATTCGACTACAAAATAGGCTGAGTTTGCTGGGATTTTATTACCATGATATCTTATTCAAAGCGAAATTACTGCGTGTTTCACGTGTACAGTTTTGTTGTTGTTGTTGTTGTCGTTGTTGTAGTTGTTGTTTTCTGCCCCAACTCTTCGCCAGCTCCGGTGGTATTCCTTCCAGGTCAGTCATGGACGGAATCCACGGAGGGCTCGGAAGCTGGGACTTTTATTTTTAGCTATGCATCATGATAAGGATGAGGGTTTCAGATTTTGGGGTAGCTGTTAACACATCAGTTTGGAGCCGCCGAGTTCGTAACCAGTACGAGTCATCACAGTTGCTCGCGTTCCTGATGAGGAGGAGCAACTTCGTCCGCTCAGTTGTGCGGTGTGGTTAAACGGTCAGTGTGTCACGGTTCCGTTGAGCGAACCGGGGTATTGTGGGCTACCAAGCGTGCGTTCTTGGAGGAGCACGACCTGTCTACGCTGGATCCAGTGTATTCTGTCCTCGTCCGTCCTTGTGTCTCATCGTTTTCAGTCCCCGTGTCTACCAAGGGTCTGACTAAAATAGTGGATTTATTAGCTTATGTATGTATGTGGGTTGAGTATCCAGTTTTGATAAATGTTACTTGTAAATAATATTTTTGGAAACGTTCCGGGTGACCTTTGTGTGGATCTCTCTCTGTGTGTGTGTGTGTGTGTGTGTGTGTGTGTGTGTGTGTGTGTGTGTGTGTGTGTGTGTGTGTATAATAGCCGTTACATAGACGGCATACAGTTCTGATACACGTGCATTGAAGCCGAGAGAGAGGAGACAGAGACAGAGACAGACAGAGACAGAGACAGAGAGAGGTTCTATGTGTACTCAAAACAACGACAGCCCCCCCCCCCCCCCTCTCCCCTCAATGTTTTGTTTGACACGACAAAAGAAATACTGCACCCTTTGATGTTAGCCAGAGATACATAAATCACTCGTCACGCCTTCTACGTTTGATGACGCAAAGGAGAGAAAGAAGTAATTAACGTTTTGTTTACTGAACACATGATACAGCTGAAATTGATACCACATCCTTTGATGTCAGCTAGAGATACATTGATCGTGGAATAACAAAACAAATTACTCGTCACACTTTCATATTTTATAGCACGAACAACAGAGCGAATCCTTTTAGAAATGGTTTGATGTGTTGACATAATACAGATGGTGCAAACACGGTGAAAGTAATAAAGCTGCTCTTTCAGACGTTCTTTTGTATCGACAACCATACGCCTACACAACATATCTGTATAATCAGTAGGGGATGCTTTCGCTGTATCGCTCGTGCGTACGTGCGTGCGTGTGTGTGTGTGTGTGTGTGTGTGTGTGTGTGTGTGTGTGTGTGTGTGTGTGTGTGTGTGTGTGTGTGTGTGTATGTGTGTGTGTGTGTGTGTGTGAGTTCACAAGACTTTCATTTGTGTGTGTATTATGAAGTTTAAGTTTTTCATATGTGAGGCTTATGTTAGTGCAAGTTTTATTTGGTATTATTATGTCTCATTATTACGTTTGATGGTGTGGTGGCCTGTAATTTCCCTTCTTTGATTAATAAAGTAATCTGGAATGATTTTGAATTAAATTTGGATTTCCGATGACAATGAGAGACGCCGCGTGAACAGATTTAGACAGCTAGTGCACAGTGGAGACAGAAACCGCCATTGCATCAATTATCTTTAATAATACTAATAACGGAGTAATGTCAAGGCGCTTTACCCAATTTCTTTAACTGGCTCAAAGCGCCGCGAGATGAACCCAATACGCACGCTCACGTGAACCACGCGTATTCTCTCCCACACTAGACATGAACACATGACAATCCCGTGGAGCGAACGGTCAGTTCAGCAATTTAAATTTCCTAATTTAGAGTTGTATTTATTTTTAAATTTTGTGGGCTGAACATTCCCAGAGGGAACATGATTTTTTTTTAAAACCGTAAACGACGCTGCATTGCCTCCCCTGTTCCTATGCTTGGTTCACGTGGACTGGTCAAAATGGGCGCGAGTGTTTCTGGTGCTATTCCGCTTTATAGGTAGCAGCGCCAGGACAGAGTGCTTCCGGCTGTGCAGGCTTGCCCGTCAGCCTCCAGCCCATCTGGGATCTGAGAGACAGACACTCACTGAAGACAGCAGACTTTCTCAGGCCACACCAAGCCCTTGGTGACAGACCAATGAGAATCTTAGCCGATGCCATCGTCAGATCAGACCTGGTAAAATGGTTCTGAACCAAAGATCAATAGGACTCCCTAGTGATCCGAACGGCATAAGAAAGGACGACCATGGCATTGAGAAACAACCCAGACAGGCACTTGAGCCCCTAGCAGAGAACCTCTGACGATGCCCAAAGCAAAGCAAAACAGCCCATATCCACCCAACAAGTCACCCGCAAAACCAGCAGTCGATGACACACGCCAGGAAAAACTTGTCCTTAAGGGTTGACACGCCATAGGACGTAAAGCTTAAACATCGATCAGAGTATTTCCAAACAGCAGCAATGAGTGATTCCATTTTCAGTTTGTGCAGCGTCGAGTGTTTCCAACGGACTCTGTGTGTGTGTGTGTGTGTGTGTGTGTGTGTGTGTGTGTGTGTGTGTGTGTGTGTGTGTGTGTGTGTGTTTCCAATGCTCGGGTCGTGAGTTCGAATCACAGCTGGGGCCAAATATTTGTGCTGGCTTTTTCATCGTTGCCCGGTCTTTGGTATCACCTGTATGTGGAGGAAAAGGGCGTTAATCTCCCAAACACCCGCCCGCCCACCCACGCTCTCTCTGCCTTTTTGTTTCAATTTTTGAAACATCTCGTGGTTTCTTTCGTGGTAAACCACTCCAACTCATCACGTAAGATGTATTTTCTTCGTGTTATGCAAACGGGCACGAATCGCATGAACTGTACGACAACGATCTCTTCAGCACAGTCAAAAACACAGTGATGAAAAGCACGCATTTACACATTGCCACATGCGGACGGACCAGGATTTCACACTTTCATTCCACCAGCTGGTTTGGAGCGGAGGTTCACACTGCACGATACCTGATAAACGCTCAGTACTTCATGCACTGACAATTTTTGTTCAAAAACCAAAAAGAGGAAGGCGTGAGACGCCTACCTTGCATAACTGCACGATACCTGCCGCCGCAACTTGAAGCAAAATGCAACATTGACACATTCGGAATTTTTTTTTTACACACAAAACCTGTCAGAGCTACAGAGCTGTGCTACGAATTTAGTCAGTATAATTGGATGATCTCCCCAAGTTCAGAAAATGAAGCCATTTGAACGACGTTTTCGTAAAAATACATTACATGACCGATTACTTTAAATGGGCGATAACTCTTCTAAAAATGCGGCAGGATAAATATCGTGAATTGTAGGTCTGGAGCATATGACTGCCCATTTTATCTCAAAGTAGAAAGCCCTCTCTCTCTAAAGTTTCTCTATAGAGAAACAACTAAAAAAAAACAAAAAAAAAACCCACCTTCATGGAAAGAATTAGAAAATATAATCCATGAGAAATGTGGACATGTACAAGCTTTTACTTTTAATGAAAAAATTGTACTGTTTGGATGTGATGCCAATTTTAAAACTGATCAGGTATTGGACCTTATTATACTTCTGGCAAAATCCTTCATTTTCAAATGTAAAACACAGAAACGAGATCTTGATATTGCATTGTTTAAAAAAGCATTGAAAGAGAGGTATGAAGTTGAAAAAATGAGCGCAAATATGAAAATGGAGTATATGAGATTCTTCACCAACTGGACTTACTATACTGGAATGTTTCTTTAAAAAAAAAAATATATATATATGTATATATAAATAGAATAGAGAATTAGACCACTTATGCTAAATGTATGTGTATGCACGTCTGTGTATGTGTGTGAATGTATAGATGTGTGTGAATGCGTATGTGCTGTATGTATGCATATATAGATAGGTATACATTTGTCTGTGTCCTTACAGGTGCCAGTGTAAACATACATCCATATGTTAAGAGTAGATAAATTTGCCTACATTGGTACAGTTGTATAGTCGTATATTTTGATGCTGTGCAGCCATGTGCCCAACCAAAAAGAAAAAAAACAAAAAAAACCCCAAAAACCCCCACCTTTTTAAACAAGCCGGTTTACCTTATTTCCAATCGAAATACCAGTAGTTGTTGTTCTTGTCATCCTGGCAGGGTGATAACAATTAAAACGCTTCTCCCCAAAATGAAAACTAACACTAGTATGTGTACACAAAGGCTGAAATGAAATTCCGATTGCAACAGCCACATATAGAACTTCCACTTGCAGACGACTATAGCCGACTGTTAGACGTATCACACCGTCCTATGACAGGGAACATTAAAGTATAATTAAACTTAGTTTCCAAGATGCACTTGTTGATGATGTTGTGTGGTTTTCATTTGTTGTCGTTGTTGTTCTTCTGCTTAACTTAAACCTTTTCCTTGTTGCTCCATCTTTGATAGCGCGATTCACACTTCTTATTCTTTGATTAAGTTTTTAACGAAATTTGTTTCGCACACGGCCGTATATTCTTTTCTGCTAGTGGATAGTTAGATAGGTAGGTTTACGTACCTCTCGGTTACTTGTTATTCTTGATTCAAGCAACAGCAACAATTTTCTCTCCCGTCCTATTCTCCGTCTCTCCATGATCATGTTAAACGTGTACAAGAAGGGGTTAAGGGCGGCATTAAAGGGCAGGACAAATATAGCCATGATCACGTTGACCTCGCCAGAAATGGGGACGCCCACAGAAGCCAAAAGACCCAACAGCCCGATAGGAAACCAGCAAATAAAGTCAGACACCGCCACAGAGATCAGACGACGCGCAATGGTGATGTCTTTCGATTTCTGGCTCTTGTCAGTAGTCAGGGAGTTTGTCCTAACAGACTTGAAGACGAACGCTTGACCGACTGCAATCAGCAAAAACAGACTGAAGTTGAAGACGATCAGGACGCCGAAGGCGTAATTACGACCCTCAAATGACCTTCTTGTGACTGGGAGCGGGATGCATATTCCAGACTGGCTGTAGAATTCCCAGTGGGTCGTGACTGGCAAAAGAGGCACTGCAGCCAGCATTATGCCGACTACCCAGGCTATCCCACACGCCACAGTCGCCGACAATCTTTCAAATCGAACACTTGAGAACGGGAACTGCAGGACAATGAAACGATCCAGTGTGATGAAGCAGATGGTGAAGGCTGATACCTCGCTTGACAACAGGGACAAGAAACCCGCTGTTTTACAAGGAATGCTCTTCTTCCACGTCACGTCGAACAACAAATATTTCCCGCGGTATTGATGGTCAGCTGTACCAACCATGGCTAGATAAACACCCATGAGAAAGTCAGCTACGCATAGATTCGACACAAATACATTGAATCCGGATTTGGATGTGCGTTGATGCACAAAGAAACGAAACAGGAAAGTGACTGCATTTCCAGATCCGGACATTAGGCAAATAATCCACAGAAACAAACGGTAAAGATCTGATCTCAGCAGATCGTCACACGACGATAGTTCATCCTGAGGAGCAAAACAAAGACTCTCCTCGAAGTAGTCTGGTAGAGTGACCTTGCAACATAGTTTGTAATTGTCAGAATAAACTTTGTGTAAGCGTGTCAGTCCTCTGTACACATCACTCGGGAAGGTCACGATTGGGTTGCCTCTTAGGTCAAGCTCAGTCAAAAGAGTGGTGTACGAAAATCCTGCGTCTGCAATGGCTGATACATCACAGAAAGAAACGTTAATGTGTCCGATGCTTGGAAAGCTTGAGAACACGGCGGTATCGAGCATCTTTAGTTTTGTTTGGGACAGATCCACACGGTCTAGATTATAACGTTTACTGACCGTCTGTCCAGTCGAGAGAGACACCAGCGGGTTTCCGGACAATCGTAAAACTCGCAAATTCGTCAGCGTGGCAAATCTGTCGAACTGCACCTGCTTAATGTCATTGTAGCTCAGATCTAGATGTTGTAAATTGGGAAAGGCCATGTGGGGAACGCTGTTCCAGCCACATGAAGATACTTTTAGAAATACCAGATACAAGTTTTGTTTCAGGCGGTCCGGCATCATTCTAGAGTAACTAGCGTCAAGATAGCGGATAGTGGTAAACCTATGTGCAAGGAAAGGCCGGTCACAAACAAACGCCAGGCCCTGGCAACGACAGCCTTCAGGACAACTGGGCAAGTTACAATGTAGCTCGTCATCACGCTGGGGACACTGGGGCATGCCGTCACACAAGTGGTCGAGGTGGACACAGACGGGTGATCCACGACAGCGGTAGAAACCAGGACACTTGAAGCTCTCGCAGTCTGCTTCGTCCTCACCAAGGGGGCAGTCATTAACGGTGTTACATCGCATATACACCGGCAGACAGTATTCCGTACTTGGCGGACAGCGGAAGTGAGTCTCTGGGCAAGGTTGTGAAGGATCCATCAAATGAAAAGTCCAGTCGCTACTTGTGTTAGTGTAAATAATTGCTGGGGGAAGGACACTTGTGAAACTAGAAATGCAATGTTTGGAGCAGATATGATGTGTCCACCTATTCCTTTTGTGACACACTTCGTTTACCTCGTCTGACTCGTCAATGCAGTCAACATTGTAGTCGCATACCATGTCCAAACTGGCACATTGCTTATTCCTACATGTAAATTCTAAGCAGATCGAGCTATGAGCACAAAAGCTCTCGTCTGATCCATCTCTGCAGTCCCTCCTGAAATCACACACAAGAGTGTACGGAACACTTTGTCTTGAGTTGTCACACATGAAAATGGCCACGCTGTTAGCACCTTTAAAAACATCTGAGTCCTTGCCTGGTTCGACTTCACCCGACTGCGCACAGCTTAAACGTATGTCAGTCGCTCCACAATCACTCTTAATGTCACATCTTAGAAACCCGTATGTCATGTGTCCTTTTGGGCATTGCACCAGCGGTGCTGAGGATCTAGCTTTTCTGCTTGCATTTTTAACACTTGGAATAGTAATCCTACTATACTTGTTTATCAGTGTCGGTTGTAGTTTGAATTCACACATATATTTTGGAAAGCGAATACCTGAACAACCGGTGCTGTAGAGCTTGACTGGATCTCTGGATCTGTGTAGAAGATTGTTTTTGGAAGGGCCTTCTCGAGAGTAATAGAAGCAATTTGGCCTCCTTGGATCAGTGTCTTTTTGCAAGGTAACAATAAACGGCACAGTGTTGTCGACCCACATCCACTTCCTTCCATAGATGTACAATGAATAATCTGGATCAGAAAGGCGAAGACCAACCCATATTCTTTCAACGCTCTTCCCGACTCGGAAGACTTTCCAAAATGCCTGCCACTCTTCTTCAGATCTCATTGTGGGGAGGTCCCCTCCTTTGGAACTGCATCTATCACGAGCCTCATGCCAATAAAGATAATCTTTGTCGTCAGAAAGGTTGTAACATTTGTCGTTTACCGCCACACCCCCACGACAAGCCCGGCTGCTGAAAGGACAGTGTCCCCCTTCGTCCTCTTCCGCATGGCACTCGGACTCTAGATTACAGTGCACGTGCTGCTTGAAGCTGGCGTAATTAGGCGTTGAGCAATTCCACTTTCCAGATGCCAGTTTGTGCGGAGACTGAGACACCGGGTGAAACGAGAATAACATCTCGAAGTCGGCAGCAGGTTTATCTACATGATATTCATAAACTACCGTGATGGACTGATTATAGACAGCCGTTGCGAGAAACCGTCTGCTGCAGTTTTTCAAACCAAACACATTGCTACCATTCGCTGTGATTATAAGCTGCACATAGGGTTTAATACAATACGGGCGATAATCAGTATTAACCGGAAGGTAATGCGAGTTGAAACTCACCATAAGAACATGTTCCTCTTGTATTCGTAATGTTGCAATGGCGCTTCCTCCACACTCTGGATAGTCTGGAATGTGATCATTCTTGTAAAACATCGTGTAGCCCCAAGACTGAATGCAACCAGAAAATGCTGTCGTAAAATTTACATACAGTGTATATTTGAGCGGATTCTGTTTGTCGCATTTGTCCATTGGTCGATGGAGATCGGCAAGAATCTGATCATAGAGACTAGATGTCGATCTAGTCAGGTTTGAGCTGACAGTTGGGTGTGTTTGCATTGTGTGACCGTGGGGATCCTGGTGATGATATCTTGACACATTAAATTCCTGGATGTGATTACGGTCGCTTGAAGACACGTTCTCTGATGCCACCGAAGCTTCTGTCAACGTCGCAAGGTTCGCATTGGAAACCAAACTGATAGAGAGAATCAAGAATAAACGGGACACCGCTTGGCTGTTAGGTTGAAAGTAACTCGCTGTGAAGGCACAGGACATTTTTCTCGTCTCTTCGTATAATTATTATCACAACCTTTCGAATTTTTCTAGGACCCAGCGACAGTGGTTATTTTGAACCAGAACCGATAGACCATTTTCACCGCGGCTTGAATCGCTGTTCTGCCTTTGGTGGTTTGGTACCTGTGTTTCCTGTCCTACTGGAGGGAGCAAGGAGGAGCAGTTTTTGAAGTGTTCCTCGGTGTTGGTTGTACGAGTATATCGTCACGCGTAGATGCATGTTCGAATGTTGGTCATACCCGTCCTGATACCCCGTGTGTGAAAGGTGTGAGAGTGAGTATTGTCGTGTTGTCTGTTATTGTACTGGTTTGATTACTATATATGAACAGAACAATCAGCGCCACTGAGTACCAGCGTAGGTTTGTCGGTCTGCCATGAGTCTCAAAATAGAGATCTGGAGTCACTACAACCACTGACCATCTCTTCACTCCAGTATTTGTACTTTGTCTACTTTGTGGTCCTGTCTCTTCTCGGAGTAGCGGCCAAAGATTGTTGAATATATTTGTTTTGGAAACAGCCAGCTGAACAAATGGATACACCAAACCTTATAATTATTAGATGCATATACAGTGTATATTTCATTTTATAAATGTCACATCAGTAAAGGGCAGAGATCATATTTACGTGAATATATCTGAGCCAGCCAAACGTATTAACGTGACTGTCTCAGGGAAATAATTATATATATGTATGTTATCTTGCAGCAGTCATTTATTCTACAAAGAACTTTTGTATACAACACAATGTACTGCTGGTGCAATGAGGAGTTATGAGTATTAATATTAATTTATGTAAGTAACTGAATGTGTGTCCATACATTGTTTTTTAATTATTTCAGAAGAAATGGTTATTTTCTTATGATTATTTTCTATATGATATGACTATTTCCATATGATATCGTTATTATTGTTTGTAAACCATATCTCTCACCTGTAATAAGTACTATGATTTTATTTAATGTGACGCAATAGGGAACATTTCTGTATATTTATGGGGTTAAATGTGAAATGTTCTCCGTTGTAACCTAAGCATATGTACGATTCTTCCCATCAATAAAGTATTCCAGTAATTTACCAGTCGTTTATATGGCACATTCTTCCAGATATTATGTGAGCAGAAAACCAGACAATGAAATAGAAATGTATCTAAACGAAATATCATTTTCACCCTGGCTATCAAAGCCAACTTTATTATTAATTTCTTGTAAGATACACCCGAAATGACAACCTCGTGCCCTCTTAACACATTCAAGACGAGTCCTAGAAACACGAGATTTGCATTTGTGGAGAATATATATTTCATATGTGGAGAATATATATTGCATATCATATGAATTTGCGGCCTTCATTTGGTGATTTTGTGGCATGTCAGTAGTGATTTCATGACCGGATTGTTCTGTGTTCAGAAGATGTTGTCACTCATTCTCAAGAAGGAGTGCCAAATACGATAGTTCGAGTGTCCAGCTGCTTGTAGTTGTAATACGGAATTATTGTACCTAGTCTCAAGTATGATGTCCTGTTCGGATGGCTTACAGTGCGTGTGGGATAGTCGGTTTCAGATAGACGTAAACATTGAGCTGGTCTCAGGGCGCGTGGAACGAGGGAATTTGGTCAGCTCATTCGGCATATATGTGGACTTAGTTCAAAACACGAGATAGCCAAGAGGCGGCCAGATTTTACCGATCCTTTAAACACGCAAGGCGTATAGGGTTCACGTGGATTTCATTGGCTGGTTTTGTTCTTTGTTAGAATCGGATTGTTAACGGATTTTTTGGTCTTCCCTCACATAAAACGTCTGGGGCCAAATATTTGTGCTGGTCTTTTTCTCGTTGCCCCGTCTTTGATATCACCCTTACGTGGTGGAAAAGGACGTTAAATTCCAATACACCCACCCCACCCCTTCCCTCGCACATAATCATATGATCGGAAAAGTTTTTTTGGGGGTTGTTTTTTTTTTTTTTTTTTTTACTGTACAGTGCAATGCAGGCTTTTAGTCGACACATTTTACTTTCAACCATGGTTGACACAGATCCCGCACACACTTAATAAACGGTGCCAATTACACATACTTTATGAATCTGACGGTAATTCTTACCGCAAGATAATCGAACTACTGTGTAGACAAGTTCTGCATCTCACTTGCTGACAAGTTTTGCGCTTGCTAAATTGTGGATAGGTAGCCAATCCAATGTCTACTTATAATAATAATAATAATGAGGATTTTCATAGCGCCTAATCTCCGAAGCCGGGGCTCTAGGCGCTTTACAAATATATATAAAAGGTGATAAATAAATACAATGAATGATAGATAAATAATCAATTAAATAAATACGAATAAAAGCGTAGATACATACATACATACATACATACATACATACATACATACATACATACATACATACATACATACATACATACATACATGCATACATACATACAGACAGACAGACAGACAAACATACGTACAGACATACTGTTAGACACACATGCAAGCACTGACGCATACATACATACCAACATCCAAGACACACCTACATACATACACACTACAAAACAACGGGTTGAGACTGGTAACGGGGCTGAGTGAATTATCCGAAGGCTGATGTGAATAGATGCGTTTTAAGGGTGTGTTTGAATGACTGGGCAGATTGATTGTGTCGTATTCCCTGAGGGAGACTGTTCCAGAGGACCGGACTTTGGAAGGAGAAACGGCGCTGGCCGAAGGACTTTGTTCTAACGGTTGGATCAGTGATTATGCGAGAGTCGGATTAGGAACGCGCAGATATTCTCCAAGAAGAAAATTCACGCTCGAGAAAAGGTAATAGTACGTGTTATTATTAAATGTATTATATCATTAAATTTTATTTGCATAGCGGCTTAACACAGTTCGGTCTGTAATGTGTGAGACACTGAGGTGTGAATAAATGTCAGTGTGTGAATGATTATATAATCGTTATAATTATATTTCTGAAGACAACAATGCAAACACATTTTACTGTGGCTGTTAAGGATAATTGGTTGGGATTGATTAATCGACTGAGTGATTGATTAAGTGATTGATTGAGTGAGTGACTTATCGATCGTGTCCTCCGGCTGAGCAGGAGTTATTTGGGATCTGGTGTGATGGGATGGATTCTTCTTCTGCTTCTTGTGTCACTTCCAACAGGGGGGATGAAGAAAAATCTGTCCCACTGCAACCTTGTCATCACTTCCAGAAAATGAGAATTTACCGCTTCGTGATCAGGGGAAACGGAAGCTGAGCTGAATGCGTTGTCATGATGATGATGATGAGCTGAATCAGCGTTGTCATGATGATGACGACGATGATGATGGTGTGTGTGTGTGTGTGTGTGTGTGTGTGTGTGTGTGTGTGTGTGTGTGTGTGTGTGTGTGTGTGTGTGTGTGTGTGTGATACTTCACATGATATAGTGTTCCTTGTAGCTTGGGTGACAAGTGTGTGGATGGTTATTTTCAATCAGCTAGTTTAGAAAGTTCCTGTTATGTTTCACGGTTCAAGTCCCTGGGTTTAACCCTGTCGGTTTTTGTTTTATCTGTGTGTGTGTGTGTGTGTGTGTGTGTGTGTGTGTGTGTGTGTGTGTGTGTGTGTGTGTGGCTTAAGGTACTCACTCAGATGTAAGCCAGTGTCATCGTTCCTGCTATTCTGATGTACGTTTTGAAGAAAGAATTTATGAGAAAGATAAGAAACAAAAACAACAACAACAACAACAGCAATACCCATCATCACATATGAACAAAAACAACTAACACAGCAATAAAACCCGACAAATAACTCGGGGACCCGGGGTGGCCGAATGTTAGAGCATTGGACTTCTAATGCTCGGGTCGTGAGTTCGTATCCCGGCTGGGGCCAAATATTTGTGCTGGCTTTTTCACCGTTGCCCCGTCTTTGATATCACCCGTATGTGGTGGAAAAGGACGTTAATCCCCCACCCACTCACCCACCCACCCGACAAATAACTCTTTAAAAAATTCCTCAGTGGATTATCAAATGCCGACGCTTTTATATTTCATTTTTGTACACAACCTGTGGACATTAATGAAAAGCTCAAATATCGGTAGATGGGTCTGAAATTAACCACAACAAAAGCACACAACGAACAAATCACCCCAGGAATTACAGAATTAGAAGTAATTTATTTAACAAAATGGTTTCAGAAACCGATATCATACGACCGTTACGGTTTCCATTGCTTGAAGGGGGAAAAAATGAGCGATAATAAAGCGATGCCTGATACCTGAAGCTAACTAAGATAGGAAACATCGAATGTGGTAATGTCAGCGGTAGGGCTCCGATTTCCTCCGAGTGTATGTCCAATGCTTGCCATACTCGCGCGCACAGTGACTGCAGGTACGGGCGTTGGAGTAGTGGTTACAATAGACTACTGCCACCAGCGCCAAGCGTTTAAGGCCTTCTCACACGGACAGTTCCTGCTGCGGGCCCGCATGCTGGTTGAGAGGATTATCCGTTCACACGTTACCAGCGCGAACTAGTGAACTGCGCGTAAAAGCTGACTGAGGCACAGCCCATATTTGGCAGTGGCCGTCTCGAGAGATGTTAGTGTGACTTTGGTTTGGCGGCCATTTTCTCCACAGAGCGGAAGGGGTATTTGTACCACGTCGTGACACTGAACGAGAGTGCTGCGTGTGTGCGGCGATTGTCGCGCGCGGAGTTGAAAAAAATAGGACCGTGCTCTATTCACTGGCGCCACGGCGGCGTCTGCGGGGAGTGCCCGCTACAAGCGGATTTATTTGTCTCTGAGGGCATTTCGCCCGCTGGTAGGCCTGCAGAATCGCAGCGTGTGAAGACCCTTTAAAAGGGTTCGAGTGCCGCTTCGGGTGTTGGATTTTCCACCTCTACTAAGTAAATAGCACCATTCATTCAGGGTCGCTCGTAGACGGTCCTTTTCGGGCAATGCGGGTTTGTCCCCTTCTGCTTTGGAAATGTTCAGCCCACTCAAATGTAAAATAAATGCAATTCTAGATTCAGAAACCTAAATAGCTAAGCTGGCCCTTTACACTGCTTGACTGCAATTTGCTGATGTCCGGTTTGTGAACCAATGCACGTGGTTCATTTGGGTTGACCTTGACCCAAGGTCATTAAATACTGGTATGTCTGTAAAGTTCTTGTCAATGTCTATCATCATGCAAAGCTTAAAGCCTCTGGTGTTTGTAGATTCTGAGAAAATGCCAATGTTAATCGTCCAAACGGATAGCTTTAGTGACTTTGACCTTGAGTCAAGGTCGAGCCAAGGTCATTCGACTGTCCATCGGGATGCTAAGCTTGGTGCCTGCGCTGTTTGTCTGAGAAAATGCCAATTTCAAAGTTTACTGCGAACACACAGACAGACAGACAGACAGACACACACACACACACACACACACACACACACACACACACACACACACACACACACACACACACACACACACGACGGAGAGTTATTACACAGACTCGCTTTGTTACACAAGTGAGCCAATAAAAGCCACCGCTACAAGGTTCTCCCTCTCCCTCTCTCTCTCTCTCTTTGTTGTTTAGCAAGGACAAGATAGAAGACAGGTTGTTGTAACTATATCTATTATCCTTGGAACATAAAGTTTCATTTCTCTCTGTGCCAGGTCACACTTATCAGACCTTTAGTTTTATTTGTCCCCTGGTAAAATGTAGCTGGCGGTTTCCATGCGTTCTGTTTTACGCTCACTAGTGGGAAAAACGACGTGTGCAGATACTGACGAATAGCGAGCCAGCACTTGAATGACTCCACAGGAGACACCAGTGGGCCTCCTACACAATGGTTGTTGTGTTTTATTGCTTTTCTCCCTGACTGTTCACACTGCTTGTTCCCAGTCAACACCGGAACATAATATTCACACATAGTTGGGTGGGTGGGTGTTTGGGGGTTTTAACGTCCTTTGCCACCACATACGGGTGATATCAAAGACGGGGCAACGATGAAAAAGCCAGCACAAATATTTGGCTCCAGCCGGGATACGATCTCACGACCCGAGCATTAGAAGTCCAACGCTCTACCGTTCGGACACCCCGGCTCCCCTCACACATAGTTGGAAAAATCGAGTCTCTTCCGACGTGTGCTCGAGCACACACTACCTGGATATAAGCTTTGGCGGCAAAATCGTAACACCCGTAACAACATGAACGACTTAACTATTAAACGCCCATGCAAAAATCGCATTTTTACTTAAAGTCTTCAGATCACTAGAAGCCACTATTACGCAATCTGCAGCGGTCTCTGGCCTATCGGGAAGGTCCACGCCTTAATAATAATAATAATATAGCGCCATAACCTATTCGTTCATAACAATTCTAAGCGCACCGACCCCCGTAGTGTAGTGGTTAGCACTTCGGACCATGGACCGGGAGACCCGGGTTCGAGTCCCAGCCGAGGCAAGCGGGATTTTTCCTACCTAGGTCGGCTCCTACCGAGAGCGGGTGTGCTATGGACCCAGTGAGAAGGCTGTTGCCACACAGCCGAGTTTCACCTTTACGGGTGCGACTTTGGGGGTGCTTCCCTTGGTATGACACGTCTTAATGATGTGGATGATTACACGGCCGGCACCACATCTGCCGTAGTTCCCGGGCCTGGTTAACGCCGGGATATTTAGTACAGGAAGCGAGGAATGCGGCCCTGTCCTGCAGTCCCAAACCACACGGACCTCCATAGCATCATCTTACCACCATCCTCATCTCCATCATCATGCATAATAAAACAAAAATTGTCCCAGCTTCCGAGCCCTCCGTGGACTCTACCCATTGCCTGGGAGGAACACCACTGGAGCTGGCCAAGAGTTGGGGCAGCCAAAAAAAAAAAAAAAAATTCTAAGCGCTAACAATGCATAACAATGGCTTGAAGTGGCTCCTACTGGTGTGCAGTGGTTTGTTCTTTTTATCCAGTTTTATCACGTAGTGGACAGGTGGTCAGGTTCGGGCTCTTAAGCGATAACTTTATAAATTTTGCCTCCACCAGCAAGCAGAGGGAAAAACCCGAGAGAAAAAACAAACAAACAAACAAACAAAAAAAACAACAACAACAACAAAAAAAAAAAAAACAACAACCCAGCAACAACAACTACAAAAATCACTACAAAACCAGAACATTATAGTAGGCCCCACCGGAAGTCAAACATATGACTAACCAGTAGGACGGAAGTGTCAGAGTTTCTGTGACTTGCCCCAAGAATAACATATTTAAATTATTCTGAAAAGAAACGACACAACCAATGGCTCCTCTAGATGACAGATTTTTTTTCTTATTATTATCATGATCATCATTTTGTATATTTTTGATTTGATTTGATTCTTTTCGGGGGGAGGGTGTGGGGGGGGGGGCTTGCGAAAAGTGGACGACGTAACGTATAGCAAGTCAAAAACGAAGCAGTGTGCGTTTAATTCCTTTTGACAGAACAGGAGGGTTTTTTTTTTTGGGGGGGGGGGGGGGACAAAAGAGTACAATCAAGTCTGTCAAGTTTCCTTGTTGTTCCTCAGAACTTAGCTCCTAACTTTCGGCAGCTCCTGTGCCATCTTTGCTTCGAGCAAAACCAACAGTTTCTTCTCCTGTTGTTCTCTTCGCCTCTCCATGATGACGTTAAAAGTGTACAAAAATGGATTAAGCGCAGAGTTCAAGGGCAGGACAAATATGGCCATGATCACGTTCACCTGACCAGGAATGGCAACTCCTTTAGAAGCTAGAAGACCCAACAGCCCGATAGGAAACCAGCAGAGAAAGTCAGACACCGCCACAGAGATCAGGCGACGGGCGATTGTGATATCTTTCAGCTTCTGGGTCTTGTCGGTGGTCAAACTGTTCTGCTTTACGGACTGGAAGATAACGGCTTGGCCGGCTGCGATCAGCAAAAACAGAGAAAAGTTGAAGACGATCATGATGCTGAAGGCGTAATTACGACCTGCGAATGACTTTCTTGTGACAGGCAACGGGATGCATATTCCAGACTGACTGTAGAATTCCCAGTGGGTCGTGACTGGCAAAAGAGGCACTGCAGCCAGCATTATGCCGACTACCCAGGCTATCCCACACGCCACAGTCGCCGACAATCTTTCAAATCGAACACTTGTGAAAGGGAATCGCAATACAATGGAACGATCCAGTGTAATCAGACAGATGGTGAAGGCTGAAACCTCGCTTGACAATAGAGACAAGAAGCCCGCTATCTTGCAGGAAATGCCTTTCTTCCAAGTTTCTTCAAACGTCACGTAATCCCCGCGAGACAGCTGATCGGCTGTACCGACAATGGCCAGGTAAACACCCATGAGGAAGTCAGCTAAGCAAAGATTCAACACAAAAACATTGAAACCTGACTTCGTTGCGCGCCTATGCCTGAAGAGCCGACTGATACAAGACAGTACATTGCCGGACAAGGACATTATGCAAATAATGATTAAAGAGAAACGGAATAAGTCTGATCGGAGCAGATCTTTGCAAGACGACAGTTCGTCCTCAGGAGCGAAACAGAAGTTCAGATTATCCTGAAAGAAATCTGGCAAATGAACCTTACAACATAGTTTGTAGTTGTCAGAAAAGACCTTCTGCAATCGCGTCAGTCCCCTGTATAAACCACTGGGAAAGGTCACGATTGGGTTGCCTCGCAAGTCCAGTTCAGTCAAAAGAGGTGTATACGAAAATCCAGTGTCTGCAATGGTTGATACGACACTGTGAGAAATGTTGAGGTATCGAATGTTTGGATAATTTGAAAACAAAGAAGTGTCCAGAATTCTTAAACGTGATTGTGACAGATCTAGCCGAACAAGATTTCTGTGTGTTCGCGTAGCATTAGACGGTCCAGTAGTTAGAGAGACTAGTGGATTTTCAGCTAATACCAAAACGCGTAAATTCTTCAGATGAAGGAATGAATCAAACTGTACCTGCGCAATCTCGTTTTGACTCAGGTCAAGCTGTTTCAAATTAGAAAGATCGATTTCCTGCACGTGTTTAAGACCACACAAAGACAGACTAATGAATATCAGATGAAAGTTGGATGTGAGGTTTTCAAGACTCATGCCTGACCGGCTACCATCCAAATAGCGTATATTAGGAAACTCCGCGGCAAGGAAAGGCCGGTCACAAACGAAAGCCAATCCCTGGCAGCGACAACCTTCAGGACAGCTAGACATATCACAATACAACTCGTCATCATGCTGGGGACACTGGGGCGAGCCGTCACACAAGTGGTCCAGGTGCACACAAATGGCTGAGGCCCTGCAACGGAAATAACCCGGACACCGGAAGCTTTCACAATCTTGCTCGTCTTCCCCTAGGGGGCAGTCATTGATAGTGTTACATCTCAGGTAGACCGGCAAACAGTATTTGTATTTGGGTGGACAGCGGAAGTGGGTTTCAGGGCAAGGGGCCGATGCTTGCATGGGTTCTACCAGGGTGGAATTATCATATTGAATTGCTGGGGGCGGGACAGGTTTTAACGGGTCGACAAGCTGCTTTTTTAACGATAACCTGGTTAACCCCTGGCAGTATTCACACCCTTCGTCTGACCCGTCGATACAGTCCACGGTGACATCACACAGTGATTCCAAACTCACGCATTGCTGACTCCTGCAGGTAAACCCAAGGCAGTGGGGACTACGGACACAGAACGTCTCGTCTGATCCGTCACTGCAGTCCTTCCTAAAATCACACACCAGAGTGTAAGGCACGCTTTGCCGCAGGTTGTCACAAATAAACATGTTAACCCTGTTAGCACCCTGAAACGTCTCCTGCTTTCCCTCTGTGTATACAGATTCTGCTTCAAGGTTAGAAAACTTACAGTATGAAAAATATTCATGTGTTAAAATGCAGTCACTCTCAATATCACACTTTAGGAAGCCATAGGTGATGTGGCCTTTTGGGCAAAGTACTAATGCACTGCCAGATTTGCTGATTATTTTGTCTGTATGACTATCCTGGAGTCTAATTTTTCCGTAATTTCGCTGGGGTTTGGGGTTAAGTTTAAATTCACAAATGTATTGTTTGAATGGCCGACGATGAACTCTGGAAATGCAGGGGCCTATATTGATTCTAACTGAATCAACACATCTGCCTCCACGCACGCTGTTGCTTTCGCTGCAATAATACGTGCAGGACGGATTCTGTGCGAGAGTCCCAGGCACATCAACGGCGTACGGCACAGTTTTGTCAACCCACACCCATCTGTTTCCATAGCCGCTCAGTTCAAACTCAACATTTGGGACATGGAGACCAATCCACACGATATCATTTCGCTTTCCATATTCAAACACTTTCCAGAATGCTTGCCACTCTTCATCCGTTCTGATCGATGGGAGCTCTCCTTCTTTGGAAGTACACTTCTCGCGTGCTTCATTCCAATTAAGTGAATCTCGACTAACGAAAAACACGTAACACTTGTCGTTTACCGCAACACCTCCAGCACAAGCCGGGCTGCTGAAAGGACAGTGTCCCCCTTCGTCCTCTCCCCCATGACACTCGGACTCCAGATTACAGTGCACGTGCTGCTTGAAGCTAGCGTAGTTAGGCGTTGAGCAGTTCCACTTTCCAGACGCCAGTTTGTGTGGAGACTTAGTTACCGGATGAAAAGAAAACAACATTTTGAAGCCAGCCTGAGTGGTGAAATAATAGGCAAAACCAACTGTGACTGAATGACCGAAGACAGCCGTTGCGAGGTACTGACTGCTGCAGTCTCTCAGTCCAAAAATGTTGCTGTTATTCGTTGTAAATTTAAGGTTTACCCAGGGTTTTCTACAGGACCCGTCATCGTTGTTGTCGAGACGGTACGACTGGAAGCTCAACATTACTACATGTTCGACTGGGACTTGTAACTCATACGTTTCGAAATGTGTTTCCGGGTATTTAAAAAATTTCCATTCTGCCCACGCTTCTATGTACCCCGACAACGATGACGTAAAATTTACAAACAGAACTTTTTCGGGCGGCTCCTGTGTCTGATGACTTGTCGAGCTTGCAAGCGAGTTAGCCGTTGTCTGATGGAGGTGACGGAGGATACTGACCTCGCGTGCCTTGAAGTCTGCTTCAGTCACTGTCGTCATGTCCTCAGTTGTCGTTACGTTGGAGTCTTCTTTTTGATTAAAGTCACCGACGGTCACCTGGAGGTTCCCACCTGTAGTCCCAGTCCACGGTATAGTGTTCTCTACGGAAACTAATCTAGATGAAACAATACAGAGTAAGGAGAGAATCATAATACTAATCATCGTGTGCACAGGTTTCAGACAAAGCACTTTTCCTAGGAATAAGTCACAGGTTGTACGTGGTAGAAACCGTGGTGCTGTACCAACAAATCAAAATCACAAGTGATAAGACAGTTTTGAATTATTCACGTCAGTCTGGAATCACAACTGGTTTTCGCAACCAGATGTACACTGCAGAGATAACTTTTCAGGCGTGTTCTTCGCCTTACGGCTGTTGATAAATTTATGAGTGCTGCACCTTCACTGGGTTAGCTTCAAGACCTTACATACAATTGAGAGCTATACGTAAGGTAAGTGTCCTACGGATATAAACTTTAGTATTGATGTTGACATGATAAAACAAGACATGTAATCAAGACCTTTACGCAGAAGTGACAGCTGGGACTTTCACTGCATGCCCGGCAAACAGTGCATACAATCTGATTGTTGTGTCATGTTTTATGGAATTTCTTGTTTCAGAAGGACATTACACAACGTATGAGGGCAATACAGTCAGACTGCTCTGCCGTGACTAGCGTTCGATTAAAGTGTCTCTCAGGTCCTCCGAAAGCCACAAGTGCGAACAACTCTATACACTAGCTTCACACTCTCTGACCAGGAACATGATCATCATTCAGAACGTAAGTAAATTTTAAGATTTTCTTTAGGACATTTATAGACATGACCTGCACACCACACTCGTAATACGTAATTTTTTGGGAGGGGGGGGGGAGCAGTGTTTACATCGTATTCCTTTGTTTTCGATTTATGACCATTTTTTGTTGAACATATTTAGATATATAGTATAATATTATGATGCTCAACCGAAACTGGAAAACGAAACTTAATTTACTGAACAAGAATAATTGTCTTCTCATTTCCATTTTGATGTGTTTGTCTTAGGACCGTCTCAAGTTTCTGAACAAACCCAGGCTGTGATATCCAGACGCGTATTTAATCTGAAGGAAATATGCATTACGGTAGTCTGTGATAAGAACATAAAAGATTCCATTAAAAGTGTAATGTATCCATGCCTAGCAAATGTGTGACCCGTTCTCACAAAAGGGACCATAAGTCGAAAATCATCAATTTTGATATATGTTTTTACTGCAATCTACTGGTTATGCAGTTTAATTCAGTATGAGAATGAAAGGTTTACTACTAAAATTGACAGAGATATCAGCAGTTGAAGTTGGCTACTCACAAGGCGACCATACTGACCCCCGGCACTCTTTTCGCCTGTAGCGGCGTTCGGCCTAGCGCGACCTACGGTCCCTTTCGCGAGAACTGGTCACATATTAGTGTTCCGCAGAGCAGGGTAATGAAAACTGAAAACTTTATTTGATTACATGGTTATTATATTCGATAACATTCTCCATTTCATTCATGTCTGATTAATTGTCGACTTCAGAAAATCTTCGAATCAAATGTCAGTTTGACGTACATAAACCTACTTCGTTTAATAATTACAAATTTGGAATGTAAATTGCTGTGTGGATCCGCCGGATGGAACATTGCATGAGCTCCTTCAGGACGGAGGAATAGTAGTAGTAGCAGCAGCAGCAGCAGTAGTAGTAGTAGTAGTAGTAGTAGTAGTAGTAGTAGTAGTAGTAGTAGTAGTAGTATCATATGGTGGTTGCATGACTGTATCACCAAAACCACACGACAGCAACCAGCCTCAATGCTACCGACGACCAGGATGATGATGACGATAGCGACTTGGTATCGCGCACGACTCCACCTGAGTGCTGACGCCGCTTAGGGAGAGGTTTTTAAATGAAAGAAAACAAGAAAGAAAAAAGTGTAAATGATTCCTGGAGTGATGCACTGAAGAGATGAGTCTTCCGGCGCTTCCGGAAGGCGGTGATGCTGACTGCCTTGTGACGTCGCTAACTGCAGACAGATCGCAGAAACTGATGATAACTGGGATACATCACTAATTTGGTAATTAAATCACAATAATAATGTTAACACGCCTCCACCTAAGGATTTGTTGATCAATAAAAGCAGCAAATATAACGTAGTTTAATAATTTGCGTTCCGTGATAATTTATTGAGAACTCCTGAACTAATGCGGTGCTGACCTTGACCTCGAGTGCGCGCGAGGCACAGGCGCGTGATTTGCGGCAGAGGAAATCTGCAGACTTCACAGAGAACTCACAGAGATTTCTACTGTTTTCGCGCTTACAACTTTCTGCAGTTAGCGACAGTCTGCAGTTAGCGACGTAACACTGCCTCCTTCACTGAGCCAGGGAGAGAGAGTTCCTCAGTTTGGGCGCTGCATTTTGAGCGGACACCGATGTTTGTATCAGCAAAGGAATTTCACTGTTATTCAGAAAAAAAAGGTTCTGTATCTTTTGGCGCAGGCAAGGGATGCGCCAGAAGACCTTGGTTCGTTCCTGCGTACGCCACGAGATCTCGAGTCCTTTGCGTTCACGTGTTCAACAACAGAAAAGAAGGGTATCGACTATAGAAACGCTGATATGATGTTCGCCTTTCCCTGACGATTTGCCCATCTTTGGTTTCGAACTAGCAGCCACTGAATTTTCGATATACTGTTTTGATTTGTGAAGACAACAAGCGTGCGTGCCAACCAGCGCTGTTCCAGGAAGACTCAAATGAGGTAAGCGTCTCTTGTACTCTCACCACTGACTGAGATAATTCACTAATTGCCGACTTAAGACCGCGCGCCGTGAATTCCCCCGTGACCCAGGCGTGCACAACCCTTGCCAACCGGACAGTTTTAGCAATTTTTCGGATTTTTTTTTTTACAAGAGGTCTTCCTGAGATGTTTCCTAAGTGCACTTTCATGGAAAAATGTTTTTGACTGGAAAAATGGGGCATAGATTGAGCGGAGGTAATATGGGTTGTGGGTGCTTGGTGATAGTGTCCTCGCGCCTCAGCGGCCGGGGTCTAGGTGTTTGGTTGGCAACGGTATACAAGGGCTTTGCACAAACACTGGGTGCATGGTTGTGAAGAAGTTAATGCATGAAGTATTGTATAGCCTACTCAGTGAATTGAACGAGTCGGCACGTTAAATCTGGGCAAGGTACTAGAGCTAAAAGTATCCGGCTGAACAATGCGCATCCAAATGAAAACTTTTAGCACCGCGGACACCACAGACACAGACACATGTTTGCAAGAAACATTTTATTCAGATTCCTTGGCTTCAGAAATCGCATTCGATGCCTCTGAAAGGAAGAGAGATGACGAAAACAAGAACAGGGACCCTACAAAACGGGGGCAAAGTCACCCAGCCACTTTCAGAAAATTAAATTTAAAAAGGGGGTATGGGGGTGGGGGGGGGGTGGGGGGTGGGAAGAGGTCAGTTTAGCAACTTTGAGATTTTTTTCATTTTCGGGTCCTTAAACAACTAATACAACAACTTTTGTGAAAGTTTCAAATCTGAGTGTAGCTTCATTATAAACATGATAAAAATAAATGAGCATATAATACAACCACAATGTAGCACATAATTCCAGTGTCACACTTTACCACTTATTTTCTCAAAAATGGCCGTGTTTCAACTAGATATTTCAACAAACATATTTCAGGCCTACACCACGCTACAGAAATTTTTTTCTTTCAATTTTCAGTGTTTCCGTTAACTCCGTCTGCCCAAAATCACCCTTTGTCACCCTTTCATGAGGTTCCATATGTCAGATATGCCGTGATGCAAAAATGTGTGTAAATTATCTCATTTACTCAGGGCTTTAAAGGAACACGGACAGCTGCATAAGCGACAGAAGAGCATTCATTTTGTAAACAGGGTATCATGAAGTGTTCATTGTAAATAATGTTCGTAATGCTAAACATTCTTCTGCTAGTGCTTGTACGACTCTGACCCCTAAACACTCACTCATCCACCCTTATATAGTGACTTCACTAGATAGCAGATACACACGACCAAAAGTGTATGGCGGAAATGGCATAATGTTCTCCGTGTGCAGAGGCTGTTACTACACACTGGGACAGAGAAAATGGTTTGCGGCACTGCACGAGCGGTAGTGCGTTTGCAGAAAAAAAAATGTAGTCAGAATGCGCCTGTCCACGGGCAAGCAGTATTCCCTCTCTTTCCCATAGTGCGTAGAAAATAGGCTGGGTTTGTTACATTACACGCTGCAGGGGAGAAGATCACTCGCTGTGTTTGCCTTCGGGCAACAAATTTACACTTCAATGCACATAAACTAATGTTAGTTCTCGATTATCGAGGACAAGCCATATCAGGTGGCATCTCACGACCACTGGAAAAAGTTGGTCTCTATACACCGCCACCCAGTCGACCACCACCAACCACTTCATCGTGGACCTGATCCGCGCGTCGAGGATGGTAGACGACGAGGTCGCGGGCGGTAGTCGTCTTGGTCGCGGTCGGTAGTCGCCAAGGTCGCGGGGGGCAGTCGACTTGGTCGCGGTCGGTAGTCGACGAGGTCGTGTAATGACAGCCGACTTGGTCGCAAGTGGTAGTCGACGACGTCGAGGATGGTAGCTGACGCGGCGGATGTCAGTAGTCGAGGTCGATAGCGGTAGTCAACGAGGTCGACGATGGTAGTTGAAGAGGTCGCGGGTGGTAGCGACCAATTGTCGCCAGTGTTCGTGAGATGCTTTATGATATATGCTTTATGATATGGTCAGTCCACATCGCTCTCCCGTTAATGCCGCACATTGGGTTTAAAGGTCTGCAATTTCAACAAAAAGCCGCAAACATTGTGTTTATTAATACTGCGACTCTTGCGACTGTGCATAATGCAGGAACTCTGTCACAGTTGCAGGGTTTTCAGCGCTTCGGAGACCCTTATAAACCCAGAGCGTGAGTTTGCGGTAACTTCCTTGTGATTTTGGTGAGTGAGTGAGACACATCGTTACAGCGTCTAGCGGGTGTAGTGTACTGCACAAGAAGACTAGCCACAGCGATCTTTCTCGCTCAGTGTCAAAACACACACTGGGCTGTGAAATCAGGCTGCCCTTGGTCTTTATATGGGTTTCAGGGACGCTAAAACGGTAAATGTGACAGCGATGACTGTATTTTGCACAGTTGGATAGTTGTTTTGTTTTGTTTTTCTCCAAAGACACTGTTTGTGGCTTTTTGTTGAAAGTGAAGACCATTAAGTCAGGCGCACATCTTCACTGATTCCTTGTTGTGCAGGTGTACAGAGCGGAGAGGTCTGCAAGAAGTGTTGTGCTGTTTGATCACCTTCTCAGCACAGCCGAGGACTGAATTCCTAAGACCGTTTTGAGCCTGCAGCCGAGTTCACGGTGGCTAGTTTTCTTGCGGAAATGGTTTTGAAACAATACCACAGGTAAAATTTCGTCAGCAGTATGATTATTTGGGCCTGGCCCGTCCCGAACTGTCAAGTGAGTTCAAATTCGTCACTTGAAACACCAGTCTCATTTACATTACGATGTCACTCATCTGATCTGTGCAAGTTCTGGTCCAAATATGACGAGACTGCACCATGTTTTCTTCATTTTGAAAACAGTGGGCGGGCATCCTTTTCCACCACATAAAGTTTATATCAAAGACGGAACAACAAGGAAAGGGAAAATCACAAATGTCGGGCTCTTAGCCAGGATTCGAACTCACGACCCGAGCATTGAAAGTCCAGTGTTCTACCGCTTGACTCTTCCGGCTCCCTCTCGTTTTAAAAAGGAAAACAAAAATTCCAGATCAAGGCTCCTCCTCAATGTTTCAGCAACGACCCAGTGTCCGAGGTTCAGCCTAGTTGAGGTACAGTTCACGCTTATGACTTCTCTTGAGGTCAGCTGTGTTTCCCATTCTTCTGGGCTGCGAAAACGCAACATGCATGCATGCAATCACTGTAGTTACAGAGTGGAGACTCATAGGAAGACAAAACCCTCTCTCTCTCTCTCTCTCTCTGTTTGTTTTGTTTGTGTTGTTTGTTTGTTTTTTATATATTTTTTGTTTGTTTGTTTGTTTGTTGCTGTTTGTTTGTTTTTTGGGTCTCACTTTTTCGGTAGCCTAGATTGTTAGTTTATCTTTGCATATTATGTTTGGTTTTTGCTTTTGTTTGATCATTATTGTAGAATGTAGTGAGGACTTCGTGTAAGTTAGGCAGAGATGCCTACAAAGAATTATCCTAATGAACGTTCCATCATCATCATCATCATCTCTCTATGTGCGCGCGTGTCTTTCAACGCCCATATTAGCACTCTTGACGTCTGATCTACATTCGTGTCTGCACTCTAAATGTAAAAGGATGAAAAATCTTTCAACCAAATTTTTAATCTTTTCGAAGTCTTTTCGAATTCATTTCTCGGGGGGGGGTTTCCTTTAACTTCCCTGAAATGCTTTTTCTCGCTGTGTGTGAGTGTTTTTCCCCACTGTTCTATTTCATTATTTTGTTTATTTTATCTGTTTTTTTTTTTTTAAATTTGGAAGCTTTCAACACTTACTCATCATCCGTTCCACGCCGGGATGCACGGCGTTGACGGTGCGAAGGAACTTCCCATCCTCAGCGTTTGGCGATCTGGTCTCGTCTACGTGACGGCGATTCTCGTCCCGACTCCCCCGTCCGTTCCCGTGTCTGCCCACGGTCCTGTCCTTGTGTTGCCGCAGCAGGTCGATGTACTTGGCGGAGAGAGGCACATCCCCGAGAACAACGGGTAGGGGCACAACCAGCGTGAACGATATTCCGGACGGGTTGACACAGAGCTGACGACAAAATACAGGATAACGAGTTTTGTTTCCTTTCTGCTGTTTCTGCCTCAGCACTTCGCCAGCTCCAGCGCTTTCCTCCCATAATAATGATAATGATAAAATTCATTTGAATGTGACGCCTGTCCCTCATTACAATAGGAGGTAAAAGGGTGGGTGGATGTTTGGGAGTTTAACGTCCTTTTCCACCACGTGCGGGTGATATCAAAGACAGGGCATCGATGAAAAAGGCCAGCACAAATATTTGGCCCCAGCCGGGATACTAGGAGGTAAAAACAAAATTGACATTCAAGTAAGCATTTCGAGGCGCGCGCGCGCACACACACACACACACACACACACACACACACACACACACACACACACACACACACACACATGTAAAATTCTGCAACTAGAGTAAGACACGCAACAGGCTAGTTAGTTAGTTAGCCACTTAGGGCCTAACGCCACGCAAGGAACAAAGACCATTTCGCGGCTAACACACAAGAGGACAATACAGATTAATTTTCTAAAGCAACAAAAAGAGCAACCACACAGTACAGCACAACCAGCGAGACAACTAGATGCTCAGTCGCTCGGAGAGAAGATTGCAAAAAAGATGGGTCTTGAGACCCACCTAGAAATCTGGCAGGGTTGGGGAATCCACGGAGGGCTCGAAAGCTGAGGTAATTTTTATGAGGATGGTGATGATGGTATGATGATGCTATGGGGGTCCATTTGGTTTGAGATTCCATGACAGCGACAGCAGCCCACCTATTACTGGAAGCTGGTACAGCCGAACTGGTAGAGGGTTGGACTTCCAATTAATGCTCGGGTCGTGAGTTCGAATCCCGGCTGAAAGCCGAAATTTTGTGCTGGCTTTTGCCTCACTGCCCCGTGTTTCATTATTATATTAACTCTATTATGAACGGGGCTGCCGCCCACTAATCACTGTGCTGGCCTGGAAATGCTGCCATCAAACTGCAGTACACTGATTACATATACACAAACCTCTCTAGCAAGCTTCATTGAAGCAATTAGACATTAGTTTTTGTGTATTTAATGAGAAACGATGTGAGAATTCAATTTTGATGAGCAAGTGTTTATGTAGGCAATGTATGACTGAAACTTTGATCGAAGGTTCCCGCCATGAATGAGTTAAACCCGCAAACAACCAGTCAAACCCCTACTGTTATTTGTTTCCTGCGGGAGGAAAGTCAGAGACAGGAATCCCCGTTAAGTTAGACCACCAGGAAAAAGATCATCACCACCATAGCCATGACTAACATGCCAGCCGACATCACGGGTATTGATACAAGGGTGAAATTATTACAAGGAAAATTCTTAAATACATGTACGTGCTTTTCTCAGCTGAACAATTACAATATATAAATATATGTAAATGAATAAATTAACTTGACCTATCATTTTTATTTATTTCATACAATGTATTTATTCAGTTAGTTTTTAATCAGCACCTCAACCCAGTAGCTAATGTCGATAATCTTGCAACCTCGTGGTCCGCTGGTGGGAAGGTGGGTAGGGATTTCCAGCCCTTGCCCCTCCCACACTCTCCGCTCCCCTGGGTTGACGCTGGCTCCTTCCACCGTCCGTTCCTCAGTATTCACCACTTTCGTCTTGCTGGATGTCCGATACTGCTGTCTCTGTGGACAAAAACAAGCAGACGAGAATCAGAACTGAGAGATGCAATGTCCCGTATTGCAGTGCAACTTCACTTTCAAAGAACTAGTTTCTAATCCACGATCTTCCTACAGCAGACGTTTCCAGAAAGAAAGAAAGAAAGAAATCAGCCTATCCCATCCCTCTTGAGCAAAGACCTATACACGCTTTGGTCCTGTCGGGATTAGAACTAATGATCCTTCTATCTCGAGTCCGATGCCTTAACTCATTTTAACCGAGCTTCGACTATAGTTGTAGCAAGATTTCACCTTCAGTCGCCACTGCCGAGCTACGACAATAGTCGTCACAGTCAGTAGTGTGCGGCATCTGCGTTCTGTTCCACCAGTTAGCCGCTACCAGGTTTCCTCGGAGTGATCTCCAGTAGAAACGGTTTCTGTTTTCGTGTGTTACTGCTGTGCACGTTTTTCATGTCAGCTGAACGCGGAGGTCCCAGGCAGATAGCGTCACACATAATATAATGGCGGTAGAGTCAGTGAAGAAAGGGTTAAACAGTCGAGCCACTCAAACCACTTGTCAGGTTGATGGGAGATGGACTAACAGCCTTTCCTGATCGGTATGCAAAATATTATCATTCACTGATACACTCATACTCAAAAGTATGCTTTTGCAATCACTCTTGGGGTGGGGCAGGGTTTTGGGCGGAGGGGGGAGGGGGGTGGGGGGGAGGGGGAGGGTGTCTCACTACAGTTTACCATCATGAGTCTGGCGCACGTCGAAATGGTTCTCCGGCTCTTGTTGGTTATCTCCCCGTGGAAAGGGATGGTCTCCCCTGGCACAAACGCTCGTCGCTGCAGCCGGAGTGTGCAGGACACGGGTCCTGATTTGCAGCAAAGGCAGCAGAGTGTCATTTCATCGCCATTCTCTTCTGGACTCTGTTCGTTTGAAATCAATGCCAGCTTTTCAGACCTGGCTATCGGACAGGTACAATGGTACATTCATCCCTTTCATGTTAGCGCCATTGTGGTCCGGAGATAAAAGCTACGGATGAACTGTCTTTGAAAACGTACCTGAATGAAATCAATATTTTGCCGGCTGAGCTTTTGTGTGAGGACAAGATTTCAATGGATTCGTGTCTGAATATTATCCAGTGGTTGATGTCAGCTGTATTGACTGTTCTTTTGAATTAGGTGAGAAGATAAATAAAAAAACCAAAACAACAACACACACGAAAAACGTGTTTGTTTTTATTTTGCTCGCTTTTTGCTTATTCTTGTTGTGGTTTGTAACCTTCACAAACAAAACCCTTTGGGACTATTTGCATCCTGTCAGTTTAAATGCACTACGGATATCTACTCAGCCTAGCGATTGCAACATTAACCACGAGGTAATTCTAACCTTAACCTTCACCCTAAACCTAAAGGTAATCTACAGCTCTACTGACTAAGCAGTTGTTGGCCCTCACCAGAAAATCCGCTTCTTGGTCCAAGGACAAGGGTCGGCGAACACATACAGCCAGGTTGTCATGGCGATCGCTTCCCCATGACCTTGACAGGCGAACGGACAACACGTATTTGACGTGACCCACGGCGGAGGTGAAGGACGAAGGGATGTTATGCGGCAACCGGAACCGGAAGGGCAAAGACATGCGGCCAGAAATGCTGTCGCTGTCCGCACCTTGAAGGCCAAACACAAGCAACGTTTATCGTCATCCTCAAACTCTGAAAATACTTCAGCCAGAATGCATCCAAACAACAACGAAAATAGTTCACAAAATTGAGGGGGGAAACGAAAGGAAAAAGAAATGGGTCTTACTAAGAGACATATAATTTTTTTCAGGTATATTTCAGAGGAACAGACAAAAACCAAGGAATCTGCAGTCCTTTCAACACACACACACACACACACACACACACACACACACACACACACACACACACACACACACACAACAACAACAACAACAACAACAACCATAATCCAATCTATAAAACGATTTTCGGAGATGGGAAGCCGAGATAGCCGAATGGTAGAGAGTTATACTTTTAATGCTCGGGTCGTGAGTTCGACTGAATCCCGCGCTGGTGCCAAATATTATTATGTGCTGGCTATTTTCTCGTTGCCCCGTTTTTGATATCACCCATAAGTGGTGGACGTTAAACTTCCAAAACATCACCCCTCCTCCCCCCCCCCCACCTCCCACCATCCCACCCACGTCATTAGAGAGCTTCTATGAAACTGCAAATAAAACCAAGCACCGTCGTGAGCGCTAGTTTTACCCCTATCCACACACACACACACACACACACACACACACACACACACACACACACACACACGCACGCACGCACGCACGCACGCACGCACGCACACACACACACACACACACACACGGACTGGTGTGTGACTCACGACCCGAGCATTGTAAGTCCAACGCTCTACCATTCGTCTACCCTCCCCCCCACACACACACACACACGCACGCACGCACGCACGCGCGCGCACGCACGCACACAACACACACACACACACACACACAGGGTCTCCGGCTACGAGCGGCTCCCCTCCATCACCCTATCTTTACGTCCACCGTGTGTGCGGTGGTCTCATTACAGTTTGCCGTGACCATCAAAGGGACATCAAGTGTGAACAGAGTTTGTGGTGAGGGAATGAGTGACTGAATCAGTAGCTGACGACCCTGTCGTCATGGTCACGGGACCAATAACACATAGTGCTTTGTACTAATCACCCTCTGGCCCGGCAGGCGATTTCCTGGCGATAGCCACGCGGGAAGACTTTCATAAGAAACAAAATATGTACTGCTGAGAGCAGGAGAGGTGTGTGCTTATGTCTGGGAGTGTGTCGAGTATGCGTGTATGGGTGTATGCGGATGCGATATCTATGTATTTAGTTTATTTATTATTTATTTATTTACTACTTTATTATCCCTTTCCGGAAATTCGGGCTGCTTCCCCCGGGGGAAGCGCGTCGCCGCGGTGCAGCGCCACCTATCCTTCCTCCTTTTTTTTTTAAAAACAATTTTGCAATTTTGCTGGGGGAGGAGCCGGATAACCCGGACAGAAACCCCCCGATGAGCAGCCCGGTAGCCAGGAAAAACCAGTATCACATATCACAAGCTCGACCTGGGCTCGAACCCACGCTTCATCGCCGTGACATTGGTGACGGCCGTTCAGTAGTGCAGCGGCTAAATCCGACGCGCTACCTATTAGACCACCGCTCACCCCTATAGTTTTCAACTCTATTTTCAATTTAATAATTATAGTATTTCATTTAACGTGTGTGTATGGAGTGCGACTGTGATGAGTGAATGAACAACAACACCAAGACACATTCCTATTATGTATATGGTTTTATATACACATACTTTATACATATACGTATACATCAGACGGCAGTAAAAGTGGCTGTATCTGTATCTCTGCAACATTTTAGTGTGTAGGTTTTCTCCACCACTGCACTCATCCAATAAAAATTCGAGGTGCTGTTCAACTGTACTTTCCTGTACAAAGATGAACTGCAGGTAGAAGAGCTCTACAACTGTTTAGTATGTATCTGTGGTTAGGGCTTACATTTGTGTTGTTGTCCATTTGTTTGTTTGTTTGTTGTTTTTGTGTTGTGTATCAGCGACATAACATCCTCACCTAGCAGCTGCTGATGAAAGGAGAAGTATTTTTCTGTGGCGGAGTAGTGTCGCATGTTGACCCGGCGATGTTTGTCGGCGCTTCCCGAGACGCTCTCGTTCCACTGAACGCCGGCCTGGCCAACAAACTCCACCACAAGGTCTGGAAACAAGAGCGTGTGTGACGTTTAGCAACTAGAGGGTTCCCTGCTATCGCTGCAGATAGCAAGAAGACAGATAGGACGTTCTGGCAGGGAACTCTCGAATACTCCGACGGACAATCTTATACGTGTGATTTGTCTCACAGATCCATGGTACATAGGTGATTGCGCTTTCCTGTGCATAGATTATGTATGTGTTGTATCTTTTGTCGTATCTTTCTGTCTGTAATTATGTCATCTTGGTTTGTTTGACTTTTTTTTTGGTATCCTCCACGCCCCAAAAGCGGAAAAAGGAAAATAAAATCTTGAATCTTGGAAATATGAGTCTGGTCACCTAAATAGGGGCCAGGTGTAACAGTCCGGAGTATACCCCTGGCTACTTTATACCCTCGGGTATATAGTAGCCTAGGCCGGTTCAGCTTCCTGGGTACAGATCAGTCCAGGCCGGATTTACCCCCTCCTGCCCGGAATATACCCACCTGTAAACAGAGTTCACTAAAGTGTCTGTACACGGCCGTTTGCCATGCGTGTACGTTTCTCTTTCTCTCTTTGGTCGTCCGCCGTGGTAGGAGGCTTAAAGTGGGCAGGAGAGGGTTAAACGGGCCTAGGCCAGCGTATACCCCGGGGTATAGTCTGGGCTAGGCCAGTTTATACGGGGGTAGGATAGTCTGGGCTAGGCCAGTTTATACGGAGGTGTAGTCTGAGCTAGGCCAGTTTATATGGGGTATACTCCAGGTGGGGTATAATCTGGACTGCTACACCGGGTTGTATAGTGGCCAGTGTGGACAATGAACACGTCAGCAGCACTACGTCACGTGTACAATAATGTGCCACGTCTAGTGGATCTGTTTAGTACCAGGCATTTTGACACACTCCTGTTCTCACCTTTAACTTTCATTGTGTCCTTCACCTCGACGATGACGTAACCATCCACGTGATCGCCGGGCTCATAGACAGCGTCCTCCTCTGGACGACTGAGAACGAGGTGCAGATTCTGAAGTTTTCCCATTTCGCACTCGGTCCACGTCCGTCAGTCACTTCAGCATACTGGACCAACAAGCAAACGACAGAGTTCTGAAACAGGATGTGCGAGGATTAGACACACACACACACACACACACACACACACACACACACACACACACACACACACACACACACACACACACACACACACACACCATTCTGGTGGACCAGGAGCTTAGCTTAGCTTATTTCTTTGGGTAACTAGGGTGATGTGTACAGAGGAATGACGAGAGTACCTCTCAAGTTAGTTAGTTAGTTAGTTAGTTAGTTGTGGATATACGCATCTCTAAAGCAACGGGACAGGTGAAACAGTAACTGTAACCTACGGGGCAGACAACGTTCTGCTTAGAAAGGTTGTCGAGTTCTGGGCCATCGACTGCTACTTTAAAATCAAAACAAAAACAAACTCGTTCTGTCAACCTGCGTGGTGCCTGGATTTTTTTTAAACAGTTTGATCGCACATCCTTGTCGTAGGCTTCAAGTCCTTCATACCTGACCTGAACTAACTGCCCTAGTTTGTAGACAAGCAACAATCGCCTCTGTCTGTGTGACAAGAGAAGTGTTCTCACGAAGGTCTGTTCCAGTCGAAATATTGACTGCCATACAGGCCATTACGGTCTTATTTTCCTTTTCAATAGTTCTGGCTAGTTTCATTCAGATTTTGTAGGGGCAATGCTGAAGGAATGAAGACACTTGACAGGTTCAAAACACAGACGGGTTTTTGTACTCGAGATGGAAATTCACGCTCACTAGAAACTTTGCGTGTGTTACAATTTCAAGCCGCGTCATGTTCTACTCAGCGCATTCCAGCCGGAAACCAGAAACATTTGAAGTTTTGTTTATCAGATGTCAGTTTTAGGTGCACAAGTAGGCTAAGTATCGACGAATCCATTGCATTTCAAGCCCGAAGAAAAATGAAGAATAGAACGATCGAACCACTTTGTTCATCCACTGCGTATTTACCACGCGTTCTTGGGAGTGGGGGTGGTGGTGGTGGTGATCAGAGGGGGAGGGGGGTCTTTACAATTTACTGAAGATGAAGGTGGTTTCAACTGGTTCAGCGGCTGGAATTGATTTCCATAATGCTAAGCGCAGAGACTAATTGCACAAAACTATCGGTTATGAACAAAAGGGAAAAAAACCGAGTTATCAGGAGAGATTTTTTTGTTTGTTTGGAACAGAATGGAAACTCTGGAGCAGAGTTTGAAGCGCAAATTGTCTCTACTTATTTGTGCTGGCCGAATAATCGACCGAATAATAAACTCGCACGCAAAATGAAGCAGACACTTGTTTGCACTCTACGCAAGAAAATAGTCAAAAAGTATATTTTTTAAAATCCAGCAGCGGAGCAACGTTTTTGCAAAATACACGTGGTTACCAGCGTCAATGTGTTAATTTTCCTACCTTTATATTGTCTCCAGCTTTCATCAGCTTTATCGATGAACAGGTTTTTCCAACGACTCGTCGGATTTGTTGTCTCAGAAACAGTAGCCTGCGCCGTAAACATTTTATATAATCATCACACCTGTTTCACATCCTTAGCTGCTGTCTTTGAGGTCCGAAAGAAAATGAAAATGTCCTGCCTTCCCCGGCCATCCATTCTCTTACTTGTGCCTTGGTGTGACTGTAGGTGTCAGCGGTTACTAAGCAACCGGACAACAACACTCTGACACACGACAGTAAAGAATGGCACGTTCACTGAAAGGTTTTTCCGTTTTCCTTGAAACACCGAACTGCGAATGACCTTACTTACAATAGAAACGAAACAATCATCTTGTGCTGTTTTCTTTCATTTGGGGGTAAATTCAAGCTGAGAGTTCAAGTGCGTTAACGAGAAAGAGTCCCTTTAAAGTGGTCTTTGTATCGTTGTCCCCTCGGCTTAGCTGGGCCCGAGGAATAGCAAATCAAGAAATAGCTCTTTTGTCCTGTTTATAATCTTCCTGAAGTAAAAGGTTATTTTGTTTAAGGGTCGTATTTTCATTAATTTCTTATACTAAGCACCTTTTCACCATCTGACCATTCATGTAGTAATAGCCATTGAGTTTTCGGTGAAAAAGGACGTTAAACTCACCCTCCCCCCCCCAACCCCCGACCAACCTATTGAGTTTTCATAATACACTATGGCTGTATAGCTCCAAAACGTAAGCTTTGAAATTCCTGATGCCATCCGATATATACCGATATCTGATATAAAAATGCATCCCCCACCCCCCCCCCCCCAAAAAAAAAAGAAGAGGAAAAGGTAAAATGTTTTTTTAATGGCGTCAGTTGCTATCTTCTTTATGAGTGTTGCTAAAGCAAATAATTAAAACGTAGTGCCTTAAAATTTTGTACGTTTATACTTTGTGCGATGTATGATCTACAATTATCTGCAGTGGTCGTGATTATTCTCCGAAATTATTTATATATATTTAAACATTTCTGTGACTAGGATTAAATTGAACTCGCGGAATGCCTGAATACCTTCATTTACATTTGAAATATCAAAATCTTTTTCTGGAAACCCATTCCAAAAACAAAAAAACAAAAAACAAAAAAGAAGGGAAAACAGTGGGATTTAGTGTTATAAGGAACGCGTTACTTCCCTGATAGCAATCAAACAAAAACGAAAATCAATACACCGAACGAAGACGAGATATTTGATTTCTCACTCTTGTGTGTGCCAAGTGTGACTTTGGAGCTTTTTTTTAACACAAAGACGGCCGAATGCATTGATTTCTCGCACATTTCCCTGACACAGGTTAGAACTTAGGACAAAGCCAATATTGGGGTCTCGGTTCTGGTTAGTGTAAGTGTCCTGTTTCATGCGTTTGTCGATTTTTTAAGGATGTGTGTGTGTGTGTGTGTGTGTGTGTGTGTGTGTGTGTGTGTGTGTGTGTGTGTGTGTGTGTGTGTGTGTGTGTGTTTATTTGCTTGTTGGATGTTTTTCGTCTTTGCAGTCATTTATTTTTCATTTTTGATTCTGTTGATAGTTGTTGTGGAACCTTGGGAACCTGAGACAGTCAAGCGGTAGTGTTGGACTTTCAATGCACGGGTCGTGAGTTCAGATCCTGGCTAGGAGCCAAAATTGTGTGCTGGATTTTTCCACGTTGTCACGTCTTTGATATCACTCTTATGTTGAGGGAAAAATCCTTTAAACTCTTAAACACCCAACCACCTTTGTGGCAGCTTCTCCTTCGTTTGTTGTTGTTCTTGTTGTTGCCGCTGTTTCAGATGGTTTTGTTTACAGTTTGTCCTTTCGTCTTGTTGTTGGTCTTTGTCTTCTTTGTTGTTGCAGGGCTTATTGTCGCAATTATTGTGCTTGTGGTCGCAGGTCTCATTGTTATTTTTCCTCTTTTCTCAGAGGGGGGCGTGATTGTAAAGCTCATATGGACTACACTGATACCCGGAAAAGGCGTTTACTACGGGTGGGAAAACATTCATCAAACCATTGTATCCATTCCGAAGACCGAAATTATGACTTGACAAAGACGGAGTGTTCATTCCCGACTCGCTTCAAAGAGCCAGTAGAACCGTTTATCACACACGCACACGCGCGGCTGCAGGCCCATGAAGAATGGTCCTCATATATCTTATCCTAATCTAAGCTCGTGCATGGCAAACAACGTTGCGCGGCGTTAAGCCTTAAATAACTAACTAACGAACTAACTGGCAAACAACACTACTGTGGATTTATTTTTCGTTTGTATCGTTTATTATGTGCATCAGAAACAGTCACCTGTGTCAACAGATATTACCAAAGACCATGATGAAGATTCGGGTCGGCGTCAGAAGGGATCCATGACTCAAAGGCGCCGGTTGACTAGTCTATTTATAGAAAAATCGGCGCTTTTTATGCAGAAAAAGCACCTTCACGCTCAAGGAAAGCAGTCTGACTCTAAAATAAAATCAAACGGCGCAGAGTTAAGAAAACGGTCGCCGTCGAGTAATACCTCGTTCAGTAAACAACCTCACAGTTTCGGTGGTGGCATTCTTTCCCTCCACTCAACGCGCAAATGGTTCCTTTTAGCTTCAACAATTATCGTTCAGGCACCAGGGCCCGTGTGTAATAGTCGAGGTTAGGGCTTTTAGCCCCGGGTTAGAGTCTAACATCGAACTAGCCCTAGTGTTAATTTGTTTGTTTGTTTGTTTGTTTTAAATCAGGAAGCGGGCCCATTCCAGGAAGGTGCCTGAGCCGTTATAGAAGGATTTTTTTTCTTCCTTTCTTTATTTGCTTTTGCTTTTGGGTTTCTTTTGTCCTATCCTGGGTTAGGCTCATAGCCGTGGGTTAAATTAACCTCGACGTTTACATACGGGCCCAAATATCGCGGCATTGTACATGTCGACTGTAACTTTGCTGTCGCGGAGTCCTTTCTGGTCGAGAGTCGGCACACTCTAATGGGATCTTCCGGCGTTAGACTGACGGTGGAGAAATAAAATGCTGCATCCGGTTGGGTGAAATTAAATCACGACTAGAGAAACGGGTAATGACTAAAAAAGGAGATTGTTATTTCGAATAACATGGGATGTTCCTGTCAAAGGACTCTACTGCGTTTTTGATTTTATATATATATTTATTTATTTTATTTTGTTTTATTTTATTTTATTTTATTTTATTTTTTTATTTTATTTATTTATTTATTTATTTATTTTTATTTTTTTTTTGGGGGGGGGGGGGGGATTGGTGTTCTTTGGATTTTTTTTACTGCGTGTTGGTGTTGTTGTCGCTGTCGTTGATGTTGTTGTTGTCATGTGTCCGACCATTTCTCGTCGGGTCAGTGTTATGCCCCCAGCCCTCTCGACCCCCTTCCCCGGCTCACTCCTTCCCACCAAGAGCAAGAGCAAGTGACAGTATATAGACAATGCTAAAAACAGCTGCAGAAATGTTTGAAATACATCTATATTGTCAGTCTAAACACACACACACACACACACACACACACACACACACACACACACACACACACACACACACACACACACACACACACACACAACTCGCGCAAACAACCGACTGCGACACCATATACCTGTAGAATTTTGAAAATAGAACACTTATGAACCAAGGTTTATACGAGATCAGTACTCCGAAGAAAGTCAATCTTTGTTTTTCTGTATTTGTTCGTTTGTTCGTTCATTTGTTTGGTTGGTTGGTTACTTGCTTGCGTTCGCTTGCTTTTGCGCATTTGAAGACATTTCAATTAATGAGCTGCTGATTGCAGATCACAGCATAAGAAACACATGACCATCAAAAACATGGCAATACTTCGGAATTAATGGCATATAATTAACAATACATGACACAAGACCAGTCTTTCTCATCCTCAATCACACACACACACACACACACACACACACACACACACACACACACACACACACACACACACACACACACACACACTGAGGGAATCTGATGAACCTTACCCTGTTCCAGTGGTCTGCGTAGTCCCTAAGGTCACATTAGCGGAACTCAGACGTACGTCATCACCAGTCCGTTGCCAGCACCATGTCCTCTCTTGTCACATAACTCTTTGTTCAAACCAAGGAGAGAATGGTGTTTGTGTGAACGCCGGCTTCAGCACACCGACTCTTCGCAAAGAATCGAAGCTATCAATGGACCAGTACAACTACTCTCTACTTTTTCATCTAAGTCTCAGCGAAGCAACACGTTGCCTACAGAAGCAGACGGGTCCAGGAGAGGGAGAACTCTGATTTGCCTCGAAGTTTCCATTTCACACCAGCCGACAATACACTGCAGGCGCTCAAAACAAATGTGAAAATTTCATATGTGTTGACAGTAAACAGCCCGCTAACGGGTTTTCCCTGCAGGAGAACACAAGTCCGTTCCCCCTTTCCGTGGTCGTGTAATCGCCGAATGATGTTTTTAACTGATGCCCATCAAAGGTCCTCACACAGCAGTCTCGTCAATCATGCATCCGCGCTTTCAAAACCCAGCCCTGACTTTAGCACGCCAGAAATGACTCTAAACCACCAGGGATATTTCTCAGTTACGGCAGATAAAATGCCCGTCGGACGGCATCATCAGCGGTGTAATCGCCGGTCCCGCTTCCAGCTGCAGCAGCATTAAAAAGTCTCGTCCCACTGGTTTCCAAAGTCTAGATCCAGTGCGTAAGCAGAAATCTCAACAGGCCGCTTCATCGTTTCACCTAACGTCCGACGCGGCGAGAGACCTTTCCGAGAGCCCGTAGTAACTGTTGCTATGACCTACTAGCCTTCCTTGTACCCTGTGTAGTAGTTTGTCAGCGATATATCAAACGCGTTTTGGGTGAGGAAATATCCACTACACAAGCTACACGCGAGCGACAGGTTGTTTTGTTGTTTTGTGTTGCTATGTGAAAGCTTGTGGAACTTTCAAACAACAGTCAATTTTGACCTATTTTCTGATTGGCTAAATGTGCTCTCTCTCTCTCTCTCTCTGGAGAGATCTGTTACGCTCTGTCCGGGACAACGCTGAGGTACCAAAGCCAGGTAGCTGCAAGCACTGCTTTTAATTGTGATCGCGGTCTGCGTGCGAAAAAGCCCGCTTGCGTGCCGGCATATTAGGGTGCGCCATGGAACGGAAAGGTTTTCATCGGGGAAAATAATAAAAGGAACGAGAGAAGCTAGAAAGAAAAGAGACCTCTAGCGCCTCGTCCAACCGGTCCACACACTGTTCTGACAGGATCAGTAGGAAGTACATCGAGCATTGTGAGCTAAACATACACATAACACATAAACATACAGGGCGGGGAGGAATTGATAAAAGCGGATGGTGTGGGTGTTTTTAATTTTTTTCTTCTTCTTCTCGGTGCGTCAATTTGTTCTACATGTGTGGTTTAAATCAGGGACAGAACCAGAAAGACCCGAATCGAGCACAGTAAAAGTACATGTAGGTTAATGGGGCACTGTGAGCAAATAAAACATAGTGGGAAGTTATAGTTGCAAGCAGTATCATTGGCATTCCTCTCCGTTTTTACACAAAAACGAAACCTCAAAAGCCCACCCTCACACACCGATCCATTTTATAAACTATTTGAAAGAGGATTTACCAAGCTGGAGCTTAGTAATCATCTTTTCCCTTCAGACAAAGCCCGAAGTAAATTAGCTCTTTTTTATTCGTTTCTTGTTGTTGTTGTTGTTATTGTTGTGTTTGTATTTCACGTATACAGATGGCACAAACGTGCATTCGCAACCAATACATATTCAAGTACAACAGACTGTAGCACAAACATGGTCCATCCATAAATTAGCTCTCGAGCAAATGCAAGTTACATGTATTAGCATGTAAAGTAGACATGGATGCTGGACTGAAGTGTATTTTTGCTTTACGTGTTGCAAAAAAACAAAACAAAACAAAAAAAAAACAGTAGTGAAAAGGAAAAGAAAAGAGAGACAAGAAAACTAAAAGACAAGAAAGATACGGGAAGAAAGATAGAAACAAAACAAGAACGTGTGTCTTCTTTCAAGAGCAGCATTATTCACACAACTCTTGCAAGCATCCAAACAAAAGGTTTCTTTCTTTCGCTTGCGTAGAGTATGGAGCTGGTCGACCCTTACATCCCTCTGTTATTGTTTATCCCTTTGCTGGTTGGCTTCCTTCTCTGGAACAGCCTTGGTCCGCTTCGTGTAACACGATTATGTTGTCACCCTGGAAGCGGTGGTTAATGGTTGGTATCACACTTTTAACGTCCAATCGCTAATCGGTGCTAGGTCATGTTGTTGTGATGGCCCCGTGGGACATTCGGTGTTGCAGCACTTGATTGAATGCAGTTGTTTCGTTGATACCCCAGGCCAACGGATAGGGGTGGGGGCGGGGGAAGATTGAGGGGGGTGGGGGTACTTCTTGTTGTTGTTTTTTGTTGTGTTTGTGTGTGTGTGTGTGGGGGGGGGTATTTTGTTTTGTTTTTTTTTTTTCCGCTTTTTTTGGAGGGGGGAAGGGGGATGTAGCGGGAGAAGGGCCTGACTTCAGTCCTCCGCCTGTCTGTCTGTGTGTTTGTCTGTACGTGTATCTGCAGGGTTAGGCTGGGTACCGTCCCGCCGCTGAACGTCTCCTTGTACGCTATTGGTAGCTAACCAGCGGTAACAATTTATTCAGTCACAACTCTCCGGTGTAGTTTTCGTAATAACTGTTGTTTTTGTTGTGGCAGTTGTTGTTATCGCTGTTTTTGATGGTGGTTGCGTTGGTGGCCGGTGATGGTAATGGAGAATATTTGCACTGGAGTGTGCCTTGCTTTTGGGTTCTGTCAATTACAGTAATGCGATATACCCAGTTATTACGTAGAGGGTGCGATACGGTCATTTCCCTCAGAGTATTGTACGCAATGAATCCGTGTGTGTGTGTGTGTGTGTGTGTGTGTGTGTGTGTGTGTGTGTGTGTGTGTGTGTGTGTGTGTGTGTGTGAATGCAGACTACCCCTCTACTTCGGTGGTTGGTTGGTTGATTAACTGGTTTAGTTTTGTTGCTGTTGTTTGTTTGTTTGTTTGTTTGTTTTAATCGAGTGACTGTGACATAGATGTGATTTACACACACACACTCTCTCTCTCTCTCTCTCTCTCTCTCTCTCTCCTTGCTTAGTGATTACAAAATAACCGTAAAAACCGTTTCCTGCAGAATGAACCCTACTTTTCGGGTCAATTTGGTCAAATATGTTTTTAATCGATTTGCACGATTCGCTTCTCAGATGAGAAGAAAATCGCATGAGCAGCTAATAGAAGAGAGCAGAATACAAGAGCACGTGCAAAAGAATACTTGGCAAATTTGCCATCGACCCCTGGGGAAGGAGAAATGGCCGTGGTGGTTTATTCTCAAAGGCAACAACAAAGTGTTTACGGCTCATTTCTATCGTTCAAATTGCATGCCGGATCGGAATTCGGAAATCGCAACCATTCCCCCCCCCCCCCCCACGGCGCTGTATGAAAAGATTCCATTAAGTGTTGTCTCATTCTGTGTGTGGTTATTTCGTTCTGTCCGATAAATAATTAACGTTATTTGACAGGGAGCCTTACTCGATAGCACAGAGCATTACTGCGTTTTGTCAAATCGATTTTGCGCCCTTTCGCGCTTGTTTATGTGGAAGATAACATCAGGTATATTTAAACTCAGATTTCACCTTTTCTTCCTCGACATCATCTTTGTCCTCATGTATATTTAAAGCCGGTGTTGCAAATAGAACGTAACCGATACTGTTCAAAATATGGCACATCTTCCGGACGTTTAGAGTTTGAACGAACTAAGTATTTGGCGTGATGGATTTCGTAGCCTAGATTTTGCTTCTTTTTCACGACAGTGTTTGCTAAAACTTCGAACGTACAGCGTCCTGCTTCTTTTGAGGTAGAGAGAAGACGGAGAAGTAAATACTCTCATTATCTGACGGCAAAAAAGACGAGCTAAGTACGACACAAACATACATGCAAACACGGAAAGTGAACATATGAGGTGTTTTAAAACACCAACAAAAATTATGACACAATGCGATTTTCTCTTTCATAACTTTTTTTTAAAATCCAGCATGAACACTCTGAAAAATTTCGAAGGCTCTCGTAAATGATTTGGAAGACAGTTCGCGTTACACAGTACAAATTGATGACCGGTCCATTAGGTCCGGATTGTTTGGAAAGAAAGCTCTGACCAAAATAATCGCCCCATACCCACAAACAAAGAGGAGAAACAATCAATGTTTACGGCTCGAGTTTTTAGAAAAATGCCACAGCTTCATAGACAAAACCAAATAAAAAGAAATGTTTAAAAAAAAAAATCAACACTAAAGATGATCGTGGTGATGCAGAATACCGTAAGTGCAGAAGAACAAGGTTTCGTGTGTTACAAAAGCTAAGAAATCGCACGTGAAATCTGATATATGCTGACCAACTGCCCAGTTTTGGATATGAAACGTAAATGTACTGGAATACATGAAAAATATATTACAATACACATGTCAGTACAATAGACAATTAAGAAAAAGGCAACTTTAAGAGTTGGATCAGTTGTAAATGCAAATGCATGCAGTGTCAAAAGAAAAAGAAAAAGAAAAAAATCGAGTTTACGTCCACAACAGTTAAACATTGATATCTATCCATTGTACAGAGTAGGTTTTGTTTGCTAGGCAATTATGGTTCCTCTGTCCATTAAGTCAGGAGATTTCAAACGACGATGAAAACAAGATTTCGCGAGTTTATTGGACTGACAAAGAAAACACAGTCAGAACGTACGCTTCTGTAGGTTATAATTATAGCCACCAACTCCATCCAAGCCATGGTCAAGTCACAACAAAGCTCGTCATAATGATTCATAATTTCTTAAAGACCATTATTCTAGCATAACTAGGCTTCACAGGAGAAACCTTTTGCTTCGAAACAGTTGAACGCGCACGTACGCTAAACTACTATTTTGAATTGTCTTTATGACAAGCAGAGCTCTGAATATAACAAACTGCCATGGCCCAAAGCGTTTCTGTAGTCAGCGCGTGTCCGCACGGCCTCGCTCATCCTTCCGGCTTCTGTCGTCTGAGCGCCAGCGTGTTTGAGGCGTGTGTCGAAGTCAGTGGTACGGTGCTAGGCAGCTCACAACTTTTCACCCGGTGAGCCTAGAAATATCAGAAGAAAGGTCTTTAAATAAAACTGGGGTGACACCGCAAGATCTTTTGCCCGCCAAGCGTCACTGCCGTGATCCACTGAAGACCAGACCTAGCACTCGTAACGGTTGCACGTGCAGCCCTGGGGCAGGTAGAGGCGAATGGTCTGCACGCGCTCGTTCCGCTGCCAGTGGGGGCAGTAGACGATGACCGACACCCAGTTGTAGCGCTCCACACACGCGTTCACTCCCTGGCCGGTGCCACACAGGTTGCACTCCCGCCGCCTGCAAACAGACAGATGTAGATATCGTGTTTCAGACCGATCAATAGAACAATGTCGCGTAAATGACATGGGGATTTGGCCTTGTGGGCGACCGTTACGGGCTCCGAGGCACGGGTTTGAAAACCCCTGGTGGGCAGGAATTTGGCTGGGGATTTTCCCTGGTGCTGGCTCGTTTCCGGTGGCTGTCCCGCCTTCATGTAAACATGCACGCATACATGTCAAGTGTGGACACTAAATAATCCCACGACCACCTTTCCCCTGTCGTGCAGGCTCTCCTAGTCACTATCTGTAACCTTGCAGTCAGCACTTTCCGCTACCATGCTCGGGCGGTGAACTCGAACCTCGGCTGGGAGCCAGCAATGTGTGCTGACTTTTTCCTCGTTGCCCCATCTTTGATATCGCCTTTTGGTGGTGAAAAAGAAAGTTACACCCGACAACAACGAATTTTCTGCTACTTCAAACCTACAATCCCATCTTGTCGGGGGGGGGGGGGGGGGGGAAACTGTCAGTTGAAGCCGTTTGCTTGCTGCTCTGTCTTTGATATCACCCTTTTGTGGTGGAAAAGGACATTAAACCCGAGAACAACGAACTTTCTTTTGCATGAACCCTACAACCTGAAAAAAACTTTTAGTGACGTTGTGTCAGCAAACACGGGTCGGTTGGTTTGTTTGGGAGTTGAATTCTTTTTGTTTTATCCACCACATAATGATATCAAAGACGTGGCAACGAGGACATTTACTAGCCCGAGCCGGTATTCGAACTTACATGACCCGAGTTTTGAAAGCTAGCAGCTCAGCAAACATGACGCAAACTGCATGCACGTAACTGAATGTAAAACAAAACAAAACAAAAACAGAACAAAACAAAACAAAACAAAACAAAAAACAGAACTAGGGGGAAGGTGGGAACCGTGTAAGAAACGGGAGAGCAAACAATGAACGACATGATGCTAATGGATTGCAAGGATGAAGGAAAACAGACAAGCTGGTGTGTGCAACCCAAAACCATCACACAAGGCGAGTGAACTTGAAAACCCTTCTCCCTGCCAGACACGCGGGCTCCATTTGTCTTTTCAAAGGCTGTGCTGCTACTTCCGGTTCTCTAACGTTGAAGACCGGTTTTGGTCTGAATGTGGGCG
>JACVVK020000384.1:447500-452500 GCA_018292915.2 Batillaria attramentaria | reverse complement strand
AAGTCAAAAGTCACACTCATATAATAATAATAATAATAATACAGCGTAATTCTAGAAATAAACATCAACTCATTGCGCATTCACTCGCCACTCACACGCACATAATAATAATAATAATAATAATAATAATACAGCGTAATTCTAGAAATAAACATCAACTCATTGCGCATTCACTCGCCACTCACACGCACATAATAATAATAATAATAATAATAATAATACAGCGTAATTCTAGAAATAAACATCAACTCATTGCGCATTAACTCGACACTCACACGCACATAATAATAATAATAATAATAATAATAATACAGCGTAATTCTAGAAATAAACATCAACTCATTGCGCATTCACTCGCCACTCACACGCACATAATAATAATAATAATAATAATAATAATACAGCGTAATTCTAGAAATAAACATCAACTCATTGCGCATTAACTCGACACTCACACGCACATAATAATAATAATAATAATAATAATAATACAGCGTAATTCTAGAAATAAACATCAACTCATTGCGCATTAACTCGACACTCACACGCACATAATAATAATAATAATAATAATACAGCGTACTTCTAGAAATAAACATCAACTCATTGCGCATTAACTCGACACTCACACGCACATAATAATAATAATAATAATAATACAGCGTAATTCTAGAAATAAACATCAACTCATTGCGCATTAACTCGACACTCACACGCACATAATAATAATAATAGTAATAATACAGCGTACTTCTAGAAATAAACATCAACTCATTGCGCATTAACTCGACACTCACACGCACATAATAATAATAATAATAATAATAATAATAATAATACAGCGTAATTCTAGAAATAAACATCAACTCATTGCGCATTAACTCGACACTCACACGCACATAATAATAATAATAATAATAATACAGCGTACTTCTAGAAATAAACATCAACTCATTGCGCATTAACTCGACACTCACACGCACATAATAATAATAATAATAATAATAATAATAATACAGCGTAATTCTAGAAATAAACATCAACTCATTGCGCATTAACTCGACACTCACACGCACATAATAATAATAATAATAATAATACAGCGTACTTCTAGAAATAAACATCAACTCATTGCGCATTAACTCGACACTCACACGCACATAATAATAATAATAATAATAATAATAATAATACAGCGTAATTCTAGAAATAAACATCAACTCATTGCGCATTAACTCGACACTCACACGCACATAATAATAATAATAATAATAATAATAATAATACAGCGTAATTCTAGAAATAAACATCAACTCATTGCGCATTAACTCGACACTCACACGCACATAATAATAATAAAAATAATACAGAGTACTTCTAGAAATAAACATCAACTCATTGCGCATTCACTCGACACTCACACGCACATATAATAATAATAATAATAATCACATTTATACAGTGCAATTCTAGAAATAAACATCAGCTCACTGCGCATTCACACAACACTCACACGCACATAGAACACATCCTAAAACAGCAGGCACCACGGTTACATGAATGAGTAAAAGGCAAGGTGGAACAGAGGGGTTATAAGCTCTGATTTGAAAATTGACAAAGTGTGTTGCTGTCTAACGCTAGCAGGCAGTGAGTTCCAGGCTGTTGGGGGTGGTCAACCTGAAACGGCGTTCGCCAAAGGATTTCAAATTTCTCTTAGGAATTTTTAGAAGCTAGCCACTGGATGAGCGGAGCGTACGCGGCGGATTGTAGGAAAACTGGCTGTGTTAAGATTTAGCTGTTAAATGTTTAACGTCCTTTTCCACCACATATAAGGGATGGCAAAGGCGGGACAAAACGAAAAAGACCAGCACAAATATACAAATATTAGGCCCCAGCCGGGATTAGAACTCACGACTTGAACATGGAAAATTCAACGCTCAATAATAATAATAATAATAGAAAAGCGCATATTTGTATATATCAGATATTTGCTCTGAGCGTTAACACAAAACAGGCTTAACACACTAAAACTCATATGAAATGAAAAATATGTAGGTTAGTTAGGTTGGGTGCCGCTGCACTGCGGCAATCTGAATATCCCGAGCTAGGGTGGGGTGGTTGGGTGTTTGGAAGTTTAACGTCCTTTTCCACCACATATGGGTGATATCAAAGACGGGGCAACGATGAAAAGGCCAGCACAAATATTTGGCCCGAGTCGGCATTCGAACTCATGACCCGAGCATTGGAATTTCAACGCTCTACCACTGAATTTCCCGAAAGCGACAACAGAATGATAATAATGATAATAATAAAGTGTCATCCCTATCTCAGAAAGGGAGCCGGAACCACCGAATGATGGAGCGTTTGACTCTCAATGCTCGGGTCGTGAGTTCGAACCCCGGCTAGGGCCAAATATTTATGCTGGTCTTTTTCTCGTTGCCCCGTCTTTGATATCACCCTTACGTGGTGGAACAGGCGTTAAAATCTCAAACACCCACGAACCCACCCTCCCTCAGAGCAGGTCTGAATAATATATTCCGCTGATAACAGTTGGTGTAAAGATAACGGTAAAAATTCTGAGCATAAGGTCGAGCTCACCTGAAACTGCCCTTGCTGCTTGAAACTGCCTTGTCCAGGGAAGAACTGACCCCCTCCTCTGTTCTGTGCGGCTTTCACAGTGGGGTAGTCCCCTCCCTCCGAACCGACAGGGTAGCTGTGTCCAACTTGTTGAAATCCACCCTGCTGGGCCGCCTTGACGGTCGGGTAGTCCCCACCCTGTGTCCCAACCGGGTACGTGTGTCCTTGCTGGAACCCTCCCTGAGCTGCCTTGACGGACGGGTAGTCGCCACCCTCCGTTCCGACCGGGTAGGTGTGTCCGCCTTGCTGGAACCCACCACCCAGGGGAAACCCGCTTTGCTGAGCTTTCCGGCTCGGGTAGTCTCCCCCTGTCGTTCCAACAGGATAAGAGTGACCTCCCTGCTGCTGAGCGGCTTTGACTGACGGGTAGTTATGACCTGTTGTTCCATCCGGGTAGGTGTGACCTCCTTGCTGGGGCAGTCCTTGCTTGGCGGCCATTTTGGCGTGGTAGTCGCCTCCTGTGGTACCATCAGGATAGGTATGACCTCCTTGCTGAGCAGCCATATTGGCGTGGTAGTCACCACCTGTGGTACCATCAGGGTATGTATGACCTTGTTGAGCGGCCATCTTGGCGTGGTAGTCACCACCTGTGGTACCATCAGGGTAGGTATGACCTCCTTGTTGAGCGGCCATCTTGGCGTGGTAGTCACCACCCGTGGTACCATCAGGGTAGGTATGACCTCCTTGTTGAGCGGCCATTTTGGCGTGGTAGTCGCCACCCGTGGTACCATCAGGGTATGTATGACCTCCTTGTTGAGCGGCCATCTTGGCATGATAGTCACCGCCTGTAGTGCCGTCAGGGTAAGTGTGCGGCTCTTCGCCGACCCCACCGGTTTGTTGCTGTATCTGGCGCGGAAACTGGGCAGGGAAGAACTGTGCCTGACCACCACCAGGTAGAGTTTGTGGAGAAAAACCTGAAGCAAAATGAATAAGATTACTGATGTGAAGCCATTCTCCGTTTGCCTACACGACACAGCTATAGAGAAGAAACCGTATCAAGGCAGGGTGGGTCAACATAAATACAGATAATTATGGTTAAGGTTTAAATAAAGAATGTGTATACCCTTGGATATTAAGAAGTTGTAAATTAAAGAAAATTTTGGCACAAAATAAAATAAAATAAAGCACAAAAGCAAACAAATAATAAAATTAATAAATCACATTTATACAGCGCAATTTTTGAAAACACATTAACTCATTGCGCATTCACAGCAGGCACCACGGGAAAACAAAAGAAAAGAACACAAAATAATCAGAAAAATTCGCCAAAAAACAAAACAACAACAACAAAACCAACAACAACCCCAGAGCAGAGCAGAACAGAACAGGATAAAAATCAGTTAATCAGCGTGTATTGCCACAAAACACCCCTCATGTCTTAAGACATTGACCGTGATGAAAACAAACAAGCAAACATACCGCCAAATGAAGTCCGAGTATCTCCAAACTGTCCTGGCAAGGCCAGAGCCTGTCTGAATTGACCCTGAGCAGCTCCTTGCACAAAGAGAACCGCTCCGACTGCCAAAATCTGCTGACAATTGCACCAGCATCATGTTGTATTTTGTGTATGAGAGAAAAGACAGATATGAAAATAATGAGTAAATAAATAGTAATTGTGTAGTATTACGCGGTGATACAGTGATTAACTCGGTTCCTGTCAAGTAAAATTAGAGTTCCGCACCAGTGGTCTCACTTAAACAAAAAAAAAATCATGATTAATTTATGTCTGTGTGGATTTAAATTTTGCTCTATGAGAGTATTGCGCTTTGCATATACTCATGTTTGCTGCGATAAGAACTTGCTTAGGAACCGTTAATCTTGCCTGATTTTCGCATACAGGGCCAGAAAAGAAAAAGAGTCAAAAACATGGGATATTCGTGCGCGGTACGAAGTGTGTTAAGAACTGGAAGAAATGAAAAGAAAATCCAGAGAGAGAGAGAGAGAGAGAGAGAGAGAGATTGACTGACTGACTGACTGAAACTTTATTTTCCAAGGATGAGAACATAGACGCACAGGTCTCTCTAACTGTCACACACACACACACACACACACACACACACACACACACACACACACACACACACACACCGGGCACAGAGAGAGAGAGAGAGAGAGAGAGAGAGAGAAAACAGAAACGAAATTAAAAAAAAACAATTTTTTTTTTCAAAAACCATGTGACTCGCCGATGCTTGCTATAGTTAAGGGGAAGGTTTGCATCATATGTCTTATAAGCGTGTATTTTATAACATGGACCAAAGATACTCTTCTAGCGCACAAAAGCTAACTAACTAACACATAGATCTCTTCGAATGACATGTCTATTAGACACAATAGGAAGATACAAGGTTAAAGTACTCTCTTGG
>JACVVK020000384.1:427500-445000 GCA_018292915.2 Batillaria attramentaria | reverse complement strand
AATATTTAAAACAGAAGTGAAGTACTTGAAACACACTTTGTAAATATCAGACATAAATGAAGTACTCACAGTGAACATCATGGCTTAAACGTTGATTGTAGTCTTCTTGACAGTAAGTTCAACGAGAGAAAAAAAAAAAGGGGTTTTGTAGCTCAAGTTTAGGTGGAGTCTGACTTCAGCACGCTACATTCATCGTGTTACATCGATGTCAGAGGGTCACCGCTTTATTCTTTTCAAAACTTTGACCGACTTTTTATAGGATATGCAAATCAAGAGAATAAGCGGGCGAGTCCACTGTCAAAGAAGTAGGGGGAGACCATGCGTGACTGGGTTCTCTACAGCCATTGGACAAATGCCATTTACGTCGTAATGAAACAACCAATCACGAGGCATCGTGTAGAGGGTTTGACTGAGTGGAAAGAAAAGTCATTGACCAGACGCCATGCTGAACGAGAGGAGTAAAACTAGATCTTGGTTGAAACTAGTCGGGAATATGGAGACTGTCAGTGTCGGCCGGGGTTGCTTTTATTAGTTTTGATACTGACCTCGCTTCTCTCTCATAACAATAAAAATATGCTGGCCTTTTTCTCGTTGCCCCGTCTTTGATATCCCCCTTACGTGGTGGAAAAGGACGTTAAACTCCGAAAAACCCAGCCACCCTCATAACAATATTCAAAAGAGAAGACTTGCCATGTGTGACATTGTCGACACCTGACCTTGTTATCACGGTCGATTAATAATAATTTGTTTGTTGCTGTTTTGGTTTGCTGGGTTGTTTTGTTTTTGTGTTTTATGAAATTTGTTTTAATAGTTGTTTTTTTAGTTGGTTTTGTTGTTCTTGTTTTGTTGTTGTTGTTGTTGTTGTTTTGTTTGTTTGTTTCTTTGGTTTTTTTTTTTTGGGGGGGGGGGGGATTTTGATTTGTTTGTTTCTTTGTTTGTTTCTTTGTTTCTTTGTTTTTTGTTTTTGTTTTTTGCCAACAAAAGTCATTGGTTTGAGTTTCACATGGCAAATTTTCCGGATATACCTGAGGCGCGGCGCACCAGTGCCGACCTGGCAGCCTGTTTGGATTAAGTAGCGTTTAGGTGGACTGTCCAGGTAGCGTAGCTGTCCTCCCCCTCTATAACCCTCCCACCAAGGCCGACGCCAAACAGTCATGTGACATTAGTCAACCAATTAAATGTAACGCTGCATTACATCTTGTTTCTCGTTGGCGATGGTGGTCGTCGTTGTAGTCGTTGTAGCTGTATAAATGCAAACATTGATAATTAATTTTCTTTCATCTTCTTTTCTTTCAGAAACACTCATGGGCAGGTGCAGAAAGTAATTTAAAAAAAAAAAAAAAAAACACGGCAAGTTTTCCATGGTTTTCGAATACTCCAAAAACAAAGTGTGAAATCACAAAATTTCTAGGCCGTAAATTTCACACCCAATCTGAAGGAGAATCTGTCACACGAAAGCATCATAAAATCAGCACTCCCTGATATGTCCAATCCCCTGGAGCCCGTGTTTATGAGGTATTAACTGTCGGCCCTAGCTTCGTCCGTTGAGGACGCTGAACACTCCGGATCATTCTAATGAGATGTCCTGTTATTGTTCCAGTTTCATAAAAACACTGGACACTGCCGTAAAGTCCGAGTTTGTTTCCTTTTAAAAGACGGTAATAAATTCCGCTGGACTTAATGGTTTGAAATTTAACGCTGCACCGAGAGCTTGCTTTGGTTCACCGTTAGGTAAGGGATGGTTTTGTTATGACGGCGCGTATTACCGACAACAAAAATTGTATTCGAATGATTCGAAGGGGGTTGGGGGAGGGAGGGGGGAGGTTGGAGGAAGTTAAAGTCCCCCACCCATTCCCCCCCCCCAAAAAAAAAAAAAAAATAAATAAATAAATAAATAAATAAATAAATAAAACAACCGGCCCCCGTAGTGTAGTGGTTAGCACTTCGGACCATGGACCGGGAGTCCCAAACCACACGGACCTCCATAGCATCATCTTACCATCATCCTCATCTCCATCATCATGCATCATAAAAAAAGAAAATTAAAAAAAAACGATGATAGGTCAAATTTAGCGACATTAAGATGATTTTTTTTTTCTTTTTCGGATCGTTAAACAATTAATACAACATCTGTGCAAGTTTCAAGGCTGATTGTAGCTTATAAACATATTAAGAAAAGACAATGTAATACAACCACGCCACGACAATGGCCGCTTTTCAAGAGCAAGTTTTCTACAAACATATATCAGCCCTACACCTCTCTACAAAATTCTACTATAAGAAAACTTATTTTTATTGGTATCAATATCTCCATATGCCCCAATCCACTCTTTGTCCCCCTTTTGTGGGAACCCATCACATAGTGCTTAAATTTTACATGAATTTAAACAGGTGGCAACATCTGTTTATGCCGCTAGCACAAGAAGGGAAAGAGTGGTTTAACGCTTCAGCCATTCTTTATCACTATTGTGAAATTCAGGCCATCAACGGCCGTAGACACGTTCATAAATCCTTGAGCCAGTTTTCGGCCTGGCTAAAAATCAGATAGCTCGAGTGACAGCATGTGGAAATCCCCTTTAGATGGGAGGAACCTGGCTTACGTTCGCTTTCTGTTTACACTGACCACGTGGTCCGAAGAGGTGAGAAGCTGAATCGAAGGCGTGGTTTCATCATCACCGGGACGTACAAACACTGGATTTCATCATCACTTGGACTTGTGCCAGCTCTTCTCACACAGCGATGCCTGCATGAACTCTTCAGCTGGGTGCGACGGTACTGAGTGCCAGGGATGGTAGGCCTACTGACCAGAAACCACCTGTGTGCATAGTGGATGAATACAACAATCATGGACACTGTAGTTGTTCGGGGAGAGGGGTGGGGGGGGGATAGGTGGGGTGGAAGGGTAGTAGTCTTTAACTCTTGAAAGCCCATGCAAAAATTACAATTTTACTTGAAATCTACAGATCATTAGAAGCCACTTCAAGCCACTACTATGCAATCCCCAGCGGACTCGGGCCTGGCGGGGACTGAAGGCCCACGCCTTGCGTAGTAGTGGCTTAATTAAGGTGGCTCCTACTGGCGTGCAGTGGCTTGTTCCTTTTAACCAGTCTCATCACATAGCGGGCAAGGGGTGATCGGACGCGAGCTCCTATCAATTAACAGGTAGATAGGTAAGGAGGTGTTTGAATGAGACATCACGTCTTTACTTGTCTTTTTTTTCCAGTTATGACGAAGGCACTCGAAAAATGACCTGCACAAATATTGCTTTTTTTCCTTTCAGGATTCGAAATGAGGACCTTCCGATCTCAGGTCCAACGCCGGCTCAAACAGGTGAGTAGCCACCCTCACCTAATCATTAGTAGCATCAGTAATGTCATTTGATGATGATGATGATGATGATGATGATGATGATGATGATGATGATTACTATTCTCCTTGTGGAAATGGGTTGGTGTGAGCGTTAAAGGGTTTAACTGGCGTCTTTTAATTCCACCACGTATTGGTGATTTCAAAGACGGGGCAACGAGGATAAAGGCCAGTACAAAAGTTTGACCCCAGCCGGGATTCGAACTAACAAACCGAGCATTGAAAGTCCAACGCTCTACTGACCGCTCGATTGCTCCGGCTGCCCACCTGCAAAAGGAATTTCACGTCCGGCAATAAACAGCAACAACAACAACAGAAATTGGTCAACATACACAAAGAAGGCGACCGGGTCAAACAGCCATAAACCGGCGATCTGCAAACCATAATGGTAAACATTCGAACAGGAGTTTATCGCGCGACAAGCCACTGGGATTGACAGGACAAAGCCCGTAACTGGATTTAGTCAAGAACGTATAGCATTGCGTCCCTAAAGTCCCTCTGCTACGCCCACTATAATTCCAACCCCCCCCCCCCCCCCTCCTTCTTTCCGTTCTAAACTCCCATGGAATGAGGAAGCCATAAATACCAGGTGCGCTCGAGAAAAATGTATGCCAATGGAAATTCATAAGCAGACGAGAGTGGTTATACACACGAAGGCGAGAATGGATGACCCCACTTCTGTCAAAAAAAGGGCCGAGCCCCCAGAATTCAGCCAATCGCTTCGCGCGGCATAATGAGCACAACACGTGACATGGTCTGGCAAACTTTTCACCAGACACTACAACGAGGGAAGCACGTGTACTGTAGTTTGATATCACTGAAACATTAAAAGCAAGCAGTAAGTCCATTGACGTCATTTGAGGAAAAAGACCTTTACGTCCATGTCTTTCGTCTTGAAATCACCCCTTTTCCCATACAATGTCGTCATGGACCTACTCAGACACATGCACAAATACTAGCAGTGTCGTCGGCGACAATGTTGTAGCGACACTCAACCGCGCAGTTTAGCAGCCGACAAGGGAAACATGGCGTTTACGGACCGCAGTGATATCGTCGATCCTCGCGGTCATCAAACATCAGTGTGTTGTATTCGGAGCTTTACTAATCTCTAGGGTAATCTCCCTAACCACTTTTTGGTTTAAACATTTTGTATTCGTGGAAGACAAGCCGTCAAACAGTAAATAGCATTACATTGTAAGAGAGCACAACAAAACTTATGTACATCAGTGCTCATCTGAACCAGTACACCCTTTCGATCGCTCAGACGCAGTCAGTCACAAGTGCATCTGTGCCAAAAGAGAAGTCTACCTATAGGAAACCTAGTAATGGTAACGTTTAACATTACCGCCGTTAAACAAATAGTTCATCTCGGTTTTCCATAAGTGCAGAACTGACTATCTCTACTGAAAATCTTGGTCTCTTCAAACACAGTAAAGAAAGCCGCTGACGCATGAGCTACTTCTGTCAGTTTTAGCGTCTACTGTGTGAGTTAGGTCATATCAATCTGACCTTTCCGACGATCAAAATGTCATGTCTTATCTCAGTCGTGCTGTCCTCGCTGACGTGATTGTGACGATGAAAACTGTACCGTCGTGTTCTGTCTCTCCTGCTGTTTATCTCTTGTTGTGTCTTTTGTCCGAGAAGCGCTGGAAATGGGTGACTGCACAAATCAATGAACACATTCTTGGGTGTTTTTTTTTTTCTTTCATGTCATATATTGCAAACAAAAAAGGTTTGAAATACACGCGTGGGTGAGGGCTAATTTGGGGTTTCATAAACGCACGAACACACACACACACACCGGCACACACACACACACACCGGCACACACACACACACACACACACACACACACACACACACACACACACACACACACACACACACACACACAATTGTACGGGATCGCGCGTCATTAAATAGCTTCTCTCTCTCTCTCTCTCTCTCTCTCTCTCTCTCTCTCTCTCTCTCTCTCTCTTGGGGAGCCGGGGTGGCCGAATGGTAGAGCGTTGGACTTCTAAATTCTAATGCTCGGGTCGTGAGTTCGTATCCCGGCTGGGGCCAAATATTTGTGCTGGCTTTTTTGTCGTTGCCCCGTCTTTGATATCACCCGTATGTGGTGGAAAGGACGTTAAACCCCCAAACACCCACCCACCCTCTCTCTCACACACACACACGCACGCGCACACGCACGCACACACACACACACACACACACACACCATGCCACAGTTACTATCTTCAGAACTTCAGCCTGCGGTTGATAACGAAAGAGAGCATGATACAGTTTACATTTTGGACAGCACGTCAAGAGTGGAAGTTCTGGGCGTGCCCACATAACAGACTACGGTTCATGATGATTCTATTTCGCTGTTTCTCCTTTTTTATCCTGTTGGTAAGTTATGTTTCCAGCTTCCTATTGCTTTGAAGTTTATCCGTTGTGATCATAATTATTGTCTCTGTCTGTCTCTCTCTTACGAGAATTAGCAACGGCAGGTATGAACATTGGCTGTTTTACGTTAATTACCTCTACCTTTCCAGAATAAATGATTCTTGATTCTCTCTCTCTCTCTCTCTCTCTGTGTCCGGCTCCCTCGTTAACTGTATTCCGAGATTACATAAACCAGCTTATGTTTTGAAACAGTTGCGCACTTGTGTGCTCTAAAAATTGTCTTACTTTACGACGGATCGGTAGAGATCGGACTGCAATACACTGCCATCAGCGGGCTGTACGAACCCGCTAAAATTCAAATGCTCCTACTTACTCGTGGGCCGTGTCGCAAGCCGTTAGGTGACTCCTTGATATTCGCGCAAACACTGTCTATTCACCTCGGTACCAGTCTCAATGTAGGACGCTGTCTCTGTGCATTCTTTTATATATATATATAAATTTTATTATTTTTTTTATGAGCTATTTCTTTCTATGTCCACTAAGCCAAGAAAGAAAGATTTGCTAAGAAAGATTTTATCACCAGCTTTGAGCCCAAATTGCTTTTAAAGCCAAAATACAATCAAGTTTACATCGCCACGGGCGGCTATGTCATTGTGCACATATACAATAAACAGCATCGCCCTCACTACACATTTCTCAGCCAACTTGTTTTGGAACAGTTTCGTTCGTCGGTGAGCCTGTACGCTCGAAAATTCTCTGACTGGATGATTAGTACAGCTCTTAATGCGACACGGTTCTGTGAACACTTTGCGGCAGCGGTCGAACATTCACATTCTGTTGTATGTCAGCAACAGCATCCCTCAGCGTGTTAGCCGGGTCAGCGAGTACGCTTCTGTTGGCTCAGTGCCAGCGTTTGACATGCTCTCACTGTTCAGGTGTCTTAAGTGATGTGATATCTGCTAGACGCCACGAAAACAGCTCAGAACGATCTGTGAGCGTAAGAATCGTGAAAACTGTTCCTTTGAGTGGTACGCAAGACATCAGAATGACTGGAGGAATTATGTGGCCTTTAAACCAATGACGTTGGATCCAGGTGTTTGCAAGAGCGCAAGAGGATTTTGAAGACACCAGCGGCGTCTTCGAGTTCATCTACCATGAAAATCACGTAAGTGTTTCTCCTCGAGTGAACAACAGAAACTACCACTTTGTGTAGTATGCAAAGCACTAAAAGACCATATAGTATTATATTTTTTGTACTTTGGACTGGGAGGCTGTCATACACGCATCACGCACATGCACGGAGAAAGAGACAGAGACATACAGATAGACAGACAGGCAGGCAGGCAGGCAGGCAAACAGACAGACATTCAGACAGACAGGCAATGACAATGACAATGACAATCCCTTTAACTGGCTACGGTTAAAAGCTGCAGGCATAATGTCTCTCGAAATTTGCCGTTGCCATAAGAAAATAAAGCAGAATAGGACGGAAAGAAACAACAACAACAACAACAGAAGCAAGCAAACATAAAGAAAAAAAAAAAAAAGAAAGAAAGGGGACAGAGACAGAGACAGAAATTTTAAGCACTGCGGGACTAGTTGGGGGTTCAAAGTATTGTGCTGTTGCAGGATACGTCATCAAAACGTGCTTGGCGGACAGCTCCGTGCTTTTGCTATGGCGCACAGTTTGTTTCTCCGCCAACTGTCCGCATGGTATCTCTGTTGTCATGGCCAGCATGTGTAGCACGTCATACGCAGAGTGAAAGAGCTCTATAAGGTTTTTTGTTGTTGTTGTTGTTGTTGTTGTTGTGTGTGTGTGTGTGTGTGTGTGTGTGTGTGTGTGTGTGTGTGTGTGTGTGTGTGTGTGTGTGTGTGTGTGTGTGTGTTTCTCTCTTACAGGAACTTCTACTCACGCTGTACGAAGACAACTGCTATTTTTCTCCCATGACCAGACACGTCACTACCGGCACATGGCCTCATCAGACTGTAAGAACAGTAAAAGTTGGCGCCGACTACATCACGCAGCATCAAACAGCCATAGAGGTAACGGGTGAAACCAGGTCTGCTGTGTAGCGCGCCAGACTTAGAGGTCTGCAAGCTCAACAAAAAGCCCACAAACAGTGTGTTAAGAAAACAAACAAACAAACAAACAACAACAACAACAACAACAACAAAACCAATCCTATCCCACTGTGCAAAATACACAGGCCTAAGGACACGAATTGACCGGGGTCATGTTTGGTGGGGTTTTTTAGGTACCCTGTCTGGCGAACGTGCTAGCCTGTAGTGATTTTTGTTGCCATGAAAAAAAGCGTGATTTTCGTGATTTTTGTGTTATGTAGGTCAAGGTGCATGGCAGGCGGTCACGAAAAGAGGCAAGCTGCCAGTGAAGCTGGGACTTTTTGCACAGAGGTGGGACACAAGTGAGGCAAGCGGATTTGTGTGAACTGCCTTTCTGGCCTAAAGAGAAAGTAGACGTACATTATTGCAGAGAGGCCTGAGCGGAAAGGAGAAATTCAACCTTTTTAACCCCTGTCAGGTGCATGCCTTTGAATGGTCTGTTCATGGTAGTAATTGTTTCTAGACTGAAGCATTTTTAGGGGAGACGATGCTGCCTGCGGCTAATGGGGAATACATAGGCATTTTGAGGCCCTGTGTATTTGTGTCCTTCGCCCACAGTCATTTCTGTCAACGGTGCCACATACTAGAACCAGAGGTGAGAAATCCGATACCCTCGAACCCCGACCGCTTGTATTTTCCGTTACTGCTGTTGCTGGTGTTAACGTACGTGATCTTTGTTCTCTCCCTAGATGCAGGTGATGTTCCAGATTAATGAGCACGACGGCATCAGCAGAAGCAGCCTGCAGCACGTGAGAAACGAATTTGAGGATCGGCTTGCAGATTACCACTGTTTAGACAAGCACGTCTGGGAACTACACATTGACTGTAAGATTTTTTTGTGTTTTGTACCAAAGCATGCACGATGCCGTGTCACTTTTTCTGTTTTCTGAACTTTTTTTCCCCCTTTTCTTTTGTTCTCTTGGAGGATTACAAGTTAGATGTTTAAATTATCTGAACTGTCATTTTTAACAGAAACAAACAAACTGCAGTCCTCGAATGTTGAAAAGCACTCCACAAGCGTTATTATTCCTATGTAATTATTTGAAAGGCTTAATTCGTGTTTCATGCCTATGTTACCCTGAATATCGCGCGCGCGCGCGCACGTGTGTGTGTGTGTGTGTGTGTGTGTGTGTGTGTGTGTGTGTGTGTGTGTGTGTGTGTGTGTGTTCTTTTTTGCACGGTGTTGTGTGTAAAATACGAGTCTTGTTGATGTGTGTGCGCGCGCGCGCGTGTGTGTGTGTGTGTGTGTGTGTGTGTGTGTGTGTGTGTGTGTGTGTGTCTTTGCAGTTGGAGAAGCCGAGCATATTATTGGCTGAAATCCACCAAGTGGTCGATGGCCGTCTTTGTGATTAAAAGACGATACGCAAATTTATGATCCGTTTTATTTATGAACAGTTGTCTACGAAAGAGCTCACACAGGGTTCTGTCAGGATGTACTCACGTACCACACTTGTAAAAATAAACGTGTGTAAAATAAATTGTGTGAAGTTTTGCATTAATACATTGTATGCAAGGTGATGTAGGATACAGGATGCAATATATGTCGTTTTGCAATCGTGTTCTCCGCTTGCGGCCTAACTGTATGGTATGGTAGACTTCTCCTCGGCGCACATATCCATCTCTGCTGAAATGCTCACGGCGCCGCAGGGCTGGAGGACGAAGCAGTGAAAGCCTGCTGCCGTTAAGCGCTACTTTGTGTGCAAACCTCCACCCTGCTATTCACTCTGGTGCGTGCGACAGTATTGCTGTTTACCACGCCACCGGCCACAGCCTACTCTTCTTCGAAAGATAAACGTGGGATTTTTAGCGTGCACACTTGATGTTTGTGCGTGCGTGTGTACACGAAGGCGAGACAGGCACCGCAAACGAGTCTGCACATGGATTTGACTCGATATGGGAAGGAAAAAAACTGTGAGTGACTACTTGCAGATTCAGACTTCGTGGTTGCAAAAACAAATGATACTAAATGTCAAATTTCTTCTTATCCAATAAATAGGACGTCTGGTATTGCACTTCGTACTTCATGCCTGCAGAACACGATTGCAGAAAAAATGTTCTCATTCTCACACAGGATTTTCAGATGACAAGGGAGGTGACGTGCAATGACCGCCATGTTCACAGACGCCGAATCAACCAACCAGCCAGCCAGCTAAAGAGCTAACCAAACAACAACCAAAAAAAAAAAAAAACCAACCAACCAACCATCCAGATGAGTCTCACATTATTCAGCGCCTGAGAAGCCAGACCCCGGGTGGTTTAAACGAGGAACCATAATATAACTCTCATGAGCTTTTTTTCACACACAGTCCATGGTCTTCTGTCACCAAAGGATGGGTGTTGTGATGTTTTAAGTATTATTTATTTTATTTTATTTTATTTTCCGTCCCCGCGCCGTGTATGTCAGTATGTCAGCAGAGTTACCTTATGTTTGTTGAAGGTATGTCCCATTTGTTTGTGTCCTGAGGAAGGCGAAAGCCGAAACGTTGACCAGTGCCGTCCTTTGTGAAAGTTAAGTGGTTTCTGTCCCTTTTGTGTCGCTTTTATTTGCTTAACTTGTAACCACTTCGCAGTCATTACCGTTTCCTTTTCTACGTATACGTAGGCTCGAATTTGACTGCGTTCTCAGCGTGGGAACCAAAAGATCATACCAACTTTTGATGTCGGGCCTGTACTCGGGAAAACGAACTGTGCAGCGTTCACAGCGTCTACGGTTTAGTTCGAGAAGAACTGACACTAAAACCGCCTTAAACGGATCACATCTGACAAATGTGTGAATGTGAAAACCTATATTTCCGTACACCTTTGGCAGTCTGCCAGTGGACACCAGTCCCTAGTGAGCGACAGCCTTACCCCCTGCTGTGTTTCGCATATTCCGACCGCTCGCTGGTACGTGGGTGACCCTTAGTTGGTTAGTCAGTTGGGGGTTTAACGTCCTTGTCCACCACACATACGGGTGATATCTGAGACGGGGCAACGAGGAAACGGTCAGCAGTTTTAAAGACATATTGCTACCATTTTTACGCTCATAGGTCTTTCTGGGCTCAGCGGCGGTGTCAGGCATCACATAACTAAGACTCACTGCACTCAGGAGACGTATTTGTACGAACAAACACGAAAAACTGCTCAAAACACGCTCTGGAAATATTAGGGCAAAGGCGTGTTGTAGCCTCATGTCACAAGAGAGAAACACAGAAAACACCATGAACGCTGTTTGTTCGGACTAAAAACACCCCCGTATGGCATCAGCTTAAAGGTCTACAATCTCAGCAAAAAGCCGCAAACATTGCGTGTTTTTTTTTTTTTTTTTTTTTAACTGCGACTCCTTTGACTGTGCACAATTCAGGCAACTCTGTCACAGTTGCAGAGTTTTCAGCGCTTCGGGGACCCTTATAAAACCAGAGCACGAGTGTGCCGTGACATCATGCTACACGACATTGAGGCCAAGGTCGGCAGGCCGGACATAAAAATGTCACTGTACGCAGATGACTTGGCCATTTGGACTGAGCTGCCCACTCATTTGCCAGGAAAGACAGCTTTCATGAAAAAGCTGTACGAAAGATGGCGGACCAAATTTCAGTCGTGTGTGGATGACATCCAGGGTTACATGGGGCAGAACGGCTTCCAGCTCTCCCCGGAGAAAACATCACTCGTGGTGTTCTCCAGGACAAACGGAGCGAAGAACGCCATGTCCATACAAATCGGGAACGTGACCATCAAGCCTTGCAGCGAGGCTAAGTTCCTGGGAGTGACATTGAATGAACGCCTGCGGTGGCAGCCGCACATCAGCAACCTAACCGCAAAAGCTGCGCGATCAGTGAACCTGATCAAAATCCTGTCAGCTGAGAGATGGGCAACACCACGCAGCCTCATCCATCTAACGAACGCTCTGGTGAGATCCCGCCTCACGTACGGATGCGAAGCCTTCTTCGCACTGTCGAAAGCCGAATATCTGAAGCTTGAACGAGTTGAACTGGCAGCCCTGAAAACGGCAATAGGTGCTAGAAAAAGTGCGAGAAACGACCTGGTATATCAGGAAGCAGGCTGGCTACCACTCAGGGAGGAATGCAAAAGGAGGTGTGCCAACTTCCAGGCTGCCATGCACGCTACTGAGACCACCTTGGGAGATGGTCTCACAGAGACAGTCACCAAGGAGACCCTGATCCGGCAGGGTCTGGAAGTCAAAGCGCCACGAATATATCGGACGACCATCCCGATGGCGGAGCACACAAATGACATCTGGTCAGAGTGCGGAGCGAAACCTGAGGTGGCACAAACTCCCAAACCGGTCTTTCCTCCCTGGGAGCTGGCTAAGCCCGAGTACGAACACCGCTATGCTGAAGGCGCGTCAAAGAAAGCAGACTCTGCTCTTGCCACAACCCTGGCAAGAGAGAAGATCGAACAGCGCTTCTCCCAGCACCTGAAAATCTACACGGACGGCTCTGTCCTAGACTCAGGAGAGGTTGGGTGCGCCTTCGTGATCCCAGACCTTGGAATCACAAGGCGCTACAAACTCAACGCCGGGTTAAGCATCTTCTCAGCAGAGATGTATGCAATCCTCATGGCCTGCACGTTTGTCAACGACATGCCAAACCCCCCACTGGGGGTGGTCATTCTGTCCGACTCCAAGTCTTCACTCCAAGCCCTAGAGAGAGGGGGCACGAGGAATAGGAGTGATGTACAAAGCGAATTCCTCTTTCTGGCCCATCAGATCATCACGAAGGGAACCATCTTAGCCCTCATGTGGCTACCCTCCCACAGCGGGATCAGAGGAAATGAGCTGGCCGATCGCGCAGCCCGGGACGCCACCGGCGATGGCATGGAAGCAAAACTACTCCAGACACTCAGTGAAATAAAAAGTAAGATACAAAGAGCGGCCCACACTCTCAGAGAGAGGAGACTCCGTGCATTGTGCGAAGAAAATGGCTGGGTCCACCTCCTGGGTGGCCAAAACCACGTGCCACTTTTCCCGCGCAGACACTCTGCAATCATCTGCAGAATACGCACACTGTGCTGCGCACACACATGGAGTAACGACCTCTGCCAGTGTGGGCAGCCCCCAGACATCCGTCACATTGTAAACGGTTGTGATGGCCTGCCCGCCAGCCTCCAGCCGGTCTGGGACCTGAGAGACAGATACTCACTGAAGACGGTAGACTTCCTCAGGCCACACCAAACCCTAGGTGACAGGCCAATGAGAACCCTGGCCGACGCGATCGTCAGATCAGATCTGACAAAATGGTTTTAAAACCAAAAAGCGAGGGGACACCCCAGTGATAATCTAAAAGGCAAAAGTACGGATGACAGAACAGACTGAGGCACTGAAAAACAAACCCAGACCAGGCACCTAAAAGCCAAGCAGAGATCCTCTGACGTCGCCCAAAGCTAAGCAAAACAGCCCTCACACACCCCAAAGACACTCGCCTAGCCAAGCAGCCAAAGACACACGCCAGGAACAACTTGTCCTTAAGGGCCAAAAGCCATAGGACGTAAAGCAAGCTAATGATGATGATGCCGTGACATTATTTGGCTTTTGGTCAGTGAGCGCGACACATCGCTACAGTGTCTAGCGGATGTTGAGTGCTGCACGATCTTTCTCGCTCAGTGTCAAAACGCAAACTGAGCTGTGAAATAAGGCTGCTCTGGCTTTTATTGGGGTTTCAGGGACGCTGAAAACTCTGCAACTGTGACAGAGTTGGCTGTGCTTGCACGGTCGACTCTGTAAAAAATTTTCACACTTTGGAAAGCTTTATGTTGGGAGCTTAGATCTTTAAGTCACATGCACAACTGCATGCACAGACGGCACTGAGACAGGCTTGCGTTCAACTGACTGAAGCCAAAACGCAGTAATAATAATAATAATAATGATAATGAGGATTTCTATAGCGCCTAATCTCCGAAGCCGGGGCTCTAGGCGCTTTACAAATAAATGTATACAAAAAGGTGATAAATAAACACATAATAGAATAACAGATAAATAATCAACTGAATAAATGCGAATAAAAGCGTAAATACATAGATACATACACTACATACATAATAGTCAGACATACAGTCAGTCATACAAACAAGCACTGACACCTACATACATACCAACATCCGATACACACCTACATCCATCATACACACTGCAAAAAGTACAAGTAGTCGGCGCCATTAGTGGCACACGAATGGACCTAGACTGGGTGCAGTTCCCGTTCACCGAGCAGCCGACAGCACATTTCTCATGTGATTATCTCCCCTGATTTTTGCAGCGAGCAGCCGACAAGGGACACAATCATGGCGTATGTTATTTTAACTCGTGCGCAAAGCCGATGATAAATCGACCTCGACCGATTAGCCACGTGACTGGGGTTAACGTTATTTATGCACGGCTGAGTTTTCCTCGTTTTCACGGCCAGTTAACGTCAGTGTGTTGTATTCAGAGCTCTACAGATCTTTAAGACAGAATGATTACTAAAGCATTGGCGCGGTCACGTCACAAACGAAACTGTTCCAACACAGAATTCTCCCTATATAAAGCCTTGTAATGGCAGCATTGGTATCTTCAAAGGGACACGTTCAGTTGAACTGTTCCGTGCTCACAGGACGACCGGGTCTGATGACGGTGACAAAAAGTATTATCATGAAGATAAATTATGTGTGAACTAAGACTGTGGGACTAAGATATGAGCCACATTGCACAGCTACCGCTCGCTTCAAGTTAGTCCGGCAACGCTGGGGACGGGGTGCCTGGTTCAGTAGTGCATGATATCTGTGGCATGCTGCGCCGCTATGTCAAGTCAAAGGGATTTACTGTCTGTAAATGTTTCACAGATATTTGATATGGTGATTTCGTTTTAAAATTCACGGCAGAATAAAATTCACAGAAAACTACAAGACGAACTAAGACGTCAAGTATACAACTTACAAACTACTGTGAGTTCTGTTTTATTCATCAGTGATAACAACTGCATTTGGAATTAAGCTATTGTTAATCTGTTTGTCCTGCTCGACGAGTGGAGGAGTTCAAAGCAGGAGTTTAACGGGTGCGTATGATCCGATGATACAGCCACCGCCCTTCTTAAACTGAATGTGTTTCGGTTTGCACTCAGCGGTAAAGTCAAATTTCGGGCAGCCCGTAGATGTCACATACGGTCGATGGCATCGTTACAAGTTTACAGAGCTCTAAGACAGACTTTGGGAGGGTGTGTGGGTGTTTGGGAGACCCGGAGTTCAAAGTCCTTTTCCTGCACGCCGGTATGGGACCGGGGTGACATCAAAGACGGGGCAACGAGACAAAGGCCAGCATAAATATTTGGCCCCAGCCGGGATTCGAACTCACGACTGGACCCGAGCATTGAACGTCCAGACCTTGGGAAGATCATGCACTGATTGAAAAGTCAGACAGTGTCCGCGCGAAAGATTTTTTTTTTTTTTAACACGGTATGAGTCCCTCGTCATTTAAGGATTTCTTCTAGCCGTAATCTCACTGTTCTTAAAGAAACGCCAGTCCCTTTGGCGGCGGAAATCTGTGCAAGGACATTAAACCAGAAACTGGCCAAACATCCCGTGACATGCGCGAGACGCACGTTAAAAGGATATAAAGATGAAATGAAAGCCCCTCCCCCCCCCACCCCCCCAACATTATGTTAATGACATCTCTCAGACTGACACCTACGGCGGGCGCCCGGTAACAACGACAGGAACCCCACTGTTACCCACCACAGACAACAAGGAACTGACTGAGTTCTGTTGACGGCCGGAAAGGTGTGTCGACTGACCTTCGGCGAGCTTTCTTCCAAGGTCAGTGTCACGTTACTGCTTGCGCAACCGTCCACTGTGACTATCGCAAACGTGTGGGTCTAGCGGTGTATGCGGCAGACAAAGACAGAAATTAATCTGTTTTGAATTATATGCAAATACTCGCTTAACTCGAAGTTTTCTTCGAAATTCGACCTTGATCATGTTTTCAAACATTGACAAGCCGGAACTCACTCAGAGTGAAGCGGCAGCCGTCCGGCGCGGCTCTCAAAGTAAAGATTCTGAAACGTCGCGTGCCTGTTGCGTCACACAAAAGCAGACATGTTTTAAATTATATACCAACACTAGCTTAACTCGAAGTTTTCTTCCAAATTCGACCTTGAGCATGGTTTCAAACATGAGAAAGCGGCAGAGTCTCAAAGCAAAGATTTCTGATACAAGGGAGGCAACTTCTAAATTTATTTGTTTACCTATTCATGGTTTTTGACAAATTGTCTCCCTTCAACTCCATCCGTAGTATCCACTGATCATTGAACAGAATATAAAAGGGTATGTATATTTTTCATTCTCCAGCTAATTATCAGCGTGAAATTGATGATGTACTCAACCCAGTCAAGCTATGAGAAAATGACCAGTTCTTCAGTACGGCATAACTTGCGATCCGGCACTCACTCAGTTCCAAGTCCGGCCTGACCCGTACCGTGGCTGAGGCCACCACTGACTTACCCGGCGGGCATCCCCTTCAGTTCCAATATTTGTGCTGGCTTTTTCATCGTTGCCCCGTCTTTGATATCACCCGTATGTGGTGGAAAAGGACGTTATACCCCTAAACACCCACCCACCCACGTCACGTCACTGAGTCTGAGTCACTCGAACTGACCTGCGCCGAGTGGACGGCCATGTCATATGAGCGGCGCCGGACTGACTCAGTCACGGTGTGTGGGTTTTTTGTTGTTGCTGTTGTTCTTGTTTGTTTTGTTTTGTTTGGGGTTTGTTTGTTTTTGTTTTTGTTTTTGTTTTTTTAACTAGAAACGACACTGACTTCCAGTAATTGAAGTAGAGCAGTTACTGATACCAAGCGAGTCACAGTCTCAATACCGCTTACTACGGGCGAAGTGCCGGGGGTTACCGGATGACGAGGGCCGGTGGGGCACGGTGGGCAGTGACTGAGACTCGTTCATGACTGAGCTGATCAGTTGGAACACTTGAAAACAAACTGACATCAACAATAAATAAATAAATAAATAAATTGAAGCACTACCTGTTGGTCATAACCCACAGCCCCTCATATGGATCACAATTCTAGACTGAATCCACTTTGTATCATACCGGCCCCCGGCCTCGGCTCGCATGATATCAGTATACCACCGTATGCAAGGTTGGTGATGCTGCTGTTGTAGCAGTGTGGTAGGGAGGCAAGCCTTTTGAGCTTTCGGTCGAGGTCGTTCTGATAGCAGCAGGCAGTGCGCGGCGTTTACCGTTAGACCCGGGCGTGGAAAGAGAGAGAGGGGGGTGGAGAGAGAGAGCGAGAGAGAGCGAGAAGGCTGACAGAAACAGCATCCCAGCCGCAAGGCACTATCAAGCGTTTAACGATTCATTCATCTCAGCCGGTTGCGTTTTCAGGCGAGTGTGTTGTAAAGAGGCTGCTTCCTGAAAAATCCATCTGAGGTTGTCGGGGGTGGAGTAGAGAGGTGTTTTTTTTATTATTGGAGCCGGCGAAGTTTTGTTTTTGTAACTTGGGAGACCGGGGAGGCAGTGCCTGGTGTGTGGATATAACTGAACGCCAGTGGAGAACAGGGAATCAAGTATCAATTCAAGGTAAGAGACTTTCGCCCTTCAGTGCGGCGCCTGTTTCCGAATGTGAACTTGTGTTGAACTTTTC